>JAKCPI010018882.1:0-268111 GCA_023213315.1 Euborellia annulipes | reverse complement strand
ACACGATTAACCTAAAATTGAGTTTTTCACATATAATTAGCTATCTGAGGGAAGTTAACAACTTAATAAAGGCATCATTTAGCAAAATTAAAATAATTAATTAAAGCTATTAATTTTTTAAGAAAAATTTAAGTTTCCAAAAAATATAAATTTCTAATTTCACCTATTATTGTTAGTTAAGCCTTAAACTTTGGTCTTGGCTAGCTAACTAAGATCTGGGGCTCGAAAGTCATAGTCAAGTAGCTTATCCCAGGGACAGCTAGTTAATTAGATGTGAAGCAACCGAACCTAAGTCAGGGAAAGTGAATGTCGAAACGACGAAGATACAAACGTTAATAAAAAGGATTCTCATTTTTCTCTAACAACAAAAAAATCAAATTATTAAAAAAAAAAAGTGTCACAAAGACCCGAAAAATTCCGAAAATTCAAAAATGATCTTGATTAGTTAAGAAAAATAAAATGAAAAGTAGTGAATAAATTTAAGAGTACTTGATGAGAGAAAGTCAACAAAAAAAATAAACTTAAGAAAAACAAGATATCTAAATTGGAGTGAATACTATCCATCAAAACATATTAATCTAACTAGGCCTATTAACTGGATACAAATTTAAATGGCAAAAATATCAACAAAGGCTTATTTAATGGAATAAAGAGATTATGATAAGTAAACAAATAACTAAACGTTATGGAGGGGGTTTATCCTCTGGGGTTGTCATGAAAGCAATCAAAAACAACGAGAGCAATTTATAAACAATTTCGACCACAAATATGAACTTTACGGAAAGTTGGTAGGCAAAGGATTGAAAGCTCAAAGAGGAAATGGAACATTCCTGCTCTTTATGGGGAGTAAAAAAATGAAAAAGAAAATAAATAATGGTCTATTAATAAAAGTTTAGATAGAGCAAGGGGGCTTTATTTGTTTATATTTAGGGAATTTGGAGTTTTCTAAAAAGATAAGAGTCAATTTTGAAAAATGCTCTTGATTTTTTAACCCTGCCTTTCGATAGATTAATTGAAACGGGACTAATCGAGGAACTATATTCGAAATGAAAATAATATATTCAAATCTATGAATTTATTAAAAATTTGGTGTAATTACCTTCTGTAATTAAAAGTTGTGTTCTGTGAATGTCACACCAGTTTTTTTTTGTGTCGAAATACATTTAGTTTTCCATCAATATATTAGAATTCAAGATATGAAATTTATAAACATGGGAAAATATTTATATTTTGGCAACCATTCCTACTCTTACAGATGAAGTACAAGAGTAAAGTGTGCTGCAAACAATTTGGAGGGCAAAATGAGAATATACATTTTAAAGAGCATCTAAAAAATGATTGATTTTTGAATTTTAATCGATATCGTTCCAGTGAATTTTGAGAAAATCGAAAAAAACTGAAAAAGTACATGAGTAAAGTACTAGTACTCTTTGGCCGATTTTATTCAAAAGCTTCGTGTCACGTCCCAGCAAGGGGGGATACAGGGGGGGGGGTAAAGAGAGTAAAATTACTCCTCTCGCCAGATTTGAAAATTATTTTTTTTTTTTGGAAAAAAAAATTGTATTTTTAATATAAAATTTTAAAGACAAATACTTAAAAATTTTATTTGTGCTGTGCGACCAGTCACACCAGATTACCCCCCCCCCCCAGAAACTCCTCTGGATCCGCCACTGCGTCCCAGGGGGTACCTAACTTAAATATTAAATTTCAATCTTCTAGCTCATTTCGTTCTTGAGATATTTTGATCACACCCACGCAGACATTTTGCGGGACCCTTTTAGACTCAGGGGACCTCAAAACGTGTATTTCCATCAAAATCTTGACATTGAATTTTTGACATGAAACCTATATTATCTCACTAAATATATATATATATAAAAACACAAGAGAAAGTAAAAATCGACTTTACTCTTAGAATTGAGCAAAACTATATAGAACATAAGTAAGTCTAATTTAACAATCATAAAAATTGTTTTATTCAAACTTGTGAAAAAATTTCCAAACCAGACTAATCGAAGCCAGACGATTGCTGCTGGACAATTATAAAATCAAATCAAGCAAAATGAAGGCGACTTTATGAATAAATCATGTGAAACGCCTCCCTTCAGATTTTATATTGAATTATTTAAAATGTCGTTCAAAGATAAACGTGCCAAACGGGTATCTCATAAATGGCCAAATATGAACAAACGAATTTATGAATTAAAAGATAAAGATGTTGAATGATTTAAAAAACAAAAACGAATCCATGATAATGAAACAAAATCTAGGGAGTAAATAATTATTGTGACAAGAAAAAAAGCAAGTTCAATAAAATTCTCTAAATAAGGCCACATCTTCCGTTTCATAAATATGTGATTAAAACTTAGTTTGCAAATAATAAAATAACTGCTTCATACAAATATTAGAGTGCTTGACGTGCAAGGATTAGAGATGAATCATTCATCTCGTTAATCTGGGAACCTGCTATCTTCCTGTCACAATTACATCACAACCTCTTCAAGTAATCATATTTATTAGGTGATCTTTTAAATATATCTATTCTATTTTGCTTGGATTTAAAACAAAGGGTTCTTTATTAGATGAAGCTCAACAATATTCAATAGGATTCGGACCAAGAGCTTCAATTAAAAGTCAAAAAGTTTTTTAAAACAAAACTGGGGTCAAATAAAGTTTTGTTTTAAAAACTTTTTGACTTTTAATTGAATCTCTTGGTCCGAATCTTTTTTGAATGAAAAGGTTTTTTACTTTCTCTTATCTATATATGTTTATATATAGAAAGTATTGGATTCATGTCAAAAATTCAATGTCGAGATTTTGATGGATATATACGTTTTGAGGTCCCCTGAATCCAAAAAAGTGGTTTTCGCGACATGGTCTGTCTGGCTGTGAATAAAATATCTCAAGAATATATTATTATATAAATTTAAAGTATAAAATACAAAAAAGAGAAAAAGGGAAAAAAAGTACCCTTAAAAGTCGTAAAAAATTCTTTCGTGTCCCTATACTAGACAGGGAATTCCAACAATGAGTTTGTTGTTGAAAATGAGGGCTGTATTTCAGGATTCAGCTCATCACGGTTATATTACGTATCGACGCTCTCAGTAGAAAACTCCACTTTTTTTGAAAATCATTTTTTTGTATTTTCTGTTGAAAAATATCATTATCCTTATGCCCTGAACTGGGTAAGAGCGTAATTCAAATTTTTCGAAAAGTTGCCGCACCAATAGTGTTTAACAGGGGCTATAACAATGTCAACGAAATGTTTTTTTGGCTCTCCTGAAAAATAAATAAAAATGGAGTTAGGCAATCCAAAAAAGTGGTTTTCGCGACTGGTCTGTCTGTGCGTCCGTGAACAAAATATCTCTAGAACGAAAAGAGCTAGGAAGTTGAAATTTTATATTTATGCTAGGCACCCCATGGGACGTGACATAAAGCTTTTGAACAAAGTTGGCCAAAGAGTACTAGTACTTTACTAATGCACTTTTTCAGTTTTTTTCGATTTCCTCAAAATTCACTACAACAATTTTGATTAAAAATTCAAAAATCAATTATTTTTTAGATGCTCTATAAATGTCATTTTGCTCTCAAAATTGTTTGAAGCACACTTTACTCTTATACTTCATAGGAAAGATCGTAGAAATGGTTGTCATAATAACTGTTTATAAATTTTACATCGCCGGGGGGCCTGGCAAAGGAGAAGAGCTAAGTCACCACAATCATTGCAGTTAAGCAATGCCAAGCGCGGCGAAAGCTCGGGATTGGCGCGCAATCTGCGGTAGCCATCGGTATAATGTAATTTAAAAATATATTTAATATAGTGATACCCTAAATGGCCTCAGTAAGCAAAAAGGGTTAAAAAAAAATTACATCTGGAATTCTAATATATCAGCGGAAAATAAATATATGTCGACACAAAAAATCTGATGTGAACACATCATTAAATTACCGAAGGTAGAGAAAGTAGTGGGCGACCAGTAACACCAGATTTTTATATTTCTAAAATCCCAAAGCAATCCACTTGGGGTATGCGATTTGAAATGAAATCGTAGGTGACGCAGGACCCGAATCGAATAGACAGATGAGTAATAATTATTCGGAATTTATATTTTGCCGTCCGGTTAAGTAGGCTATATAAAAAAAAAAAAAAAGTTTCCAAGCAAAAGATGATTACACCTCTATTATTATTATTATTATATTCCTTTCTATAATATAAATTAAAAAATAGTGACGCCAAATGAAATTTGAATATTTCCTTGAATGAATGAGTGTTGATGATTAGAGAGAGAAAAAAAAAATATTTTTGGTATAACGTTATTAAAAGCCTTGGGAAAGTCGTTACCTTAAAAAACAACAAGAACTGGATTTTTTTTTTCTTTTTTATTTATATTTAAATGAATAAATAATAATCAACAAATCATAAAGTCATAATAAAAATTCCTTTTTTTTTTTTTTGTTTTTAGGTGGAAAATTTCATTTAATTGTTTGAATAGGAAGAAGATGAAGAATTTTTCAGATATAACGTTAATGTTTAGGCTTGGGAAAGTAATTATTATTTGGCTTGGAATTTGTTTCTAATTAGATGGGGGCTAAGGTTTTTTTCACGGTCAAATTGAAAGGAAAGTGGCACTCAAGTTTTAAATTAAGAAATCTAAAATTTTAGGCCGATTTTATTAAAACTAGCCAGGGAAGCTTAACCCCCCTGGATCGGTTTTTTTTTATTCACACAGTCTTTTCGGCAACTCAGGCCATATAAGACTTTGACAATAACGGATGATTAATATATATATATTTAGGGTCCAGGCATTTGGTATCCAAATGATTTAAAATCATCGGACTGCCTGGGATTCCAACCCAGGTATACAAAGCAGCCCGAGGGCGTTATCTTAGTAATCTTAGTTATCTTACTAACTGAATAACCCTAATATGTAGTCTATGAAGAAAATAATTGCAATTGCAAAAATATTTTATATCGGAAATTTAACGGAAATATTTTAAGGTGCTTCTCAATCAAGCAAAATTATCTGTCACTCTGTGAACATATTATTTGAAAACTGTTCGAGATTCAAATGACCAGACAGACCTGAAGAATCTATTTATATAATTCGCTAATGTCCATCTGTCTGTCTGTGACGCCTTGTTTGACCAACTTCCGTTCAAATTTTGAATTTAAATTTTATACCGTATGCATAAAAGAGGACCTTCTAGGGATTACAGGAAAATCATTTTCGTCCCGAAATTCCTATAACTTTTTGAGTTATCAATTTGCATTGATGTATGAGAAAAAAATATTATTATTAGGCTACTATTCCAATTCAATGAGTGTCTGCTTGAGGATTTGCTTACATCCATAGAATACATCAATGCAAATTGATAACTCAAAAAGTTATAGGAATTTCGGGACGAAAATGATTTTCCTGTAATCCCTAGAAGGTTCTCTTTATGCAAACGGTACAAAATTTAGTTTCAAAATTCCAACTGGAAGTTGGTCAAACAGAGCGTGACAGACAGACAGACGGACATTAGCGAATTATATAAATAGATTCTTCAGGTCTGGCTGGTCATTCGAATCTCAAACAGTTTTCAAATAATTTGTTCTCAGAGTGACAAATCATTTTGCTTGACTCACTCTTTTGAATTGAGAAGCCCCTTAAAATATTTCCGTTATAAAATATTTTTGCAATCGCAATTTCTTCATATTCTACATATTAGGGTTATTCAATTAGTAATCGTAGAGTTTTTCATTTAGAAATCTCGGAATCGTATTTGTATCGAGGTTTGTATCTGAAGCCATAGAAAGAATGGCTGAGAAGTTGTATAATATAGCCTATAAAATTTATTTATTTATGATAAAAACTGGTGAAAGTTTCAAATCAAAAAGCAATGGTATTGATTAATTCCCAAAATAAATCCCCCCTAAAAGAATCTAAGATGCATCACAACTAGCGTCTTTATTTCCATTTACGAAAGGGTTCTGAGTTATTGTTATATTTCAAACAATCAGGAGGGTTGAAACCCTCCCTACATGGAACCTGATCCAAAATTAGATATTTAAAGAGAAGTATAAAAAAAATATAGGCCTATATAAAAATGTAAAAATGAACCAACTTTATATCCAGAGATGTTTGATTTCGAACAATCACATTTATTTCGATTGTTGTGTCATAACCTATAAGTTTGACAATCAATATAATTCAAATAAACGTTACAATAAATCCCTAAATGGCATCGGCAGCTGAGGGGGCAAATTACAAAGAAAACCTTTTCAATAATCAATAAAAAATAAAAACATTTTATTTTGAATTGTTTCAAATGCTTAATATCAGTGACGAATATAGTGACGGGGTCTAAATTGCCTCAGATGCCGAAAAAAAAAACATTAAACGAAAATAAAAAGAGTAGCTAATATAAAAACCATTCAATTTTGGGAGATTATTAATTTTTATTTTTGAAAATATTTAAATTAATTTAAGAAATAAAAAAATTTAAATTTATCCAAAAAATGAATGAATAAAATAGATAAAGGCCATTTTAAATAAAATTCAAATGAATTGAATTTTCAGAGAAATGGCAAATGAAAAAAAAAAAAATATTCCGGAGGCTTTTGTGAAAGTTATAGAAAAAGAGGCAGAGTGAAATAATTACCTGGCAAACATGAATGGAGAGTTGATTATTTTTATTTATTTAAAGTAGAGCTCGAAATGAAGAGGACGAATCGAATATCAATCGCTGAGGCCACCAGACTGATGCTCTGCTCTCTCGTCTCGTCCCCTTGCTGCTGCTGCTTCTGCTCTTTGCAATTGCAATTGAAATGGCAAGCCAAAGGATTCTTGATCGTTGCGTTAGTCCCCCGATTGCTTCTGCATCCGGCGTATTGCATGCATGCATTCAGGTGCAGCAGAACAGGTGCATCACCTGAGCTGAGCCACTTGCATCCAATCACACATGCAATTCAACGAGTATAGAAAACGATTCATTCACACGCCCAGCCAAAGAGCATTTTCACACTCACTTATTAACCAATAAACACAAATCCATTGTCCACCGATATTAAACGATCCGCCATTTCACACAATTAATTAATTGTCACATACACACGCGTAGAGAAATATATAAAATTACAATTTGAAATTAATCTATCACAGTTTTACTTTAATCGTCTCTCAGAGCTTACTTATGCTCCAAGATAACAAATAAAAGAGATGAGCCATTCACTTAATTAAATGGTGGAAGTGAAACGCGCGCTCTCTTCCGGAGAATGTTCAAAGCTATATTTAAATTATATGATTTTAAATTTAGAAATTAAATAAAAAAATATTTTTTTATTTATAAAAATTGAGAAAATATGGGGCTTTCCAGGCCCACCGGAGGATACCTGGTCCCATGCCCCCCCCCAGCGAGGATGCTGGTCCCATGCCCCCCCCAGCCAAATTCTCTAGTTACCCCCATGGTGTTCTTCAAACAATTTTGAAAGCAAAATGAGAACAGTATCAAAAAAATAATTGATTTTTGAGAGAAAGTAAAAATTAATATGTCAAAATAAATTTGGAAAATCGATTTTCAATCATTTTCAGAACGTTTTGAGACTAAAATTTGATTGTTTTTGCTTGAATATTTTATATACTAAGTTATTCAATCAATATCAAGGCCTAAATGTGTTTATTTAATTAAAAAACAATAAATTAGGATAATTAGAAAATGAAAGAGGCAGTTAAAATTTGAAGATGTAAAAGGCAATTAATAAACCCCCATTTGATGTGGCCGTAGTTAAATAAAAAAAAATGTCTATAGCTTTATAATTGATTGAAAAGACCAGTTTTGCATTTTTCCACAAATCCAATTAAAAATAAGAGAGATAGAGTGACTTTTTGAAAAGCGAATGTGCGCGTGAAGAAAAGCCTAGACGAGAGTGAAGCGAGGCTCCCTGGCTGCAGTCTGGGCGCCGATCGAATTTGAAAAAACAAATTGATGCTCTCCCAGCATTTGAAATTATTGACAAATTGATTGATTTCATCTTTTTATGCTTTTATAAAATTGTATTCGAAACTTTATTTAACTATAAGAATAAAAGACTGCAAATTTATCTATAAAAAATTCAATTCTTTGAGAAAAAATAAAATTTCAAAATATTTTGCCTTCAAAGAGATGCTTATTTCTCATAAATATTTTAAATTATAAAATCCATCCCTTTAGACCTTTAGTTAAGTGCTTGTTAAACTTTTTGAGTCGCGGCCCCCGTTGGAACCCAAATAAATATCTCACGGCCCCCCTATTTTTTTTTTTTTTTTTTTACATTCTCTTGCCTATGTGTGTTCAATTTTAAGCATGAAGGAATTGAGCTAGGAGGGTGAAATTTTATATTCAAGTTAGACACCCCCCTGAGGCGTGGAAATAAGCTTTTAATCAAAATCAGCCAAAAAGTACTAGTATTTTACTGATGAAGTTTTTCAGTTTTTTTCGATTTTCTCAAAATTCGCTCTAACGATTTTTTTTTTTTTTTAATTAATAAATCAATTATTTTTTGGATGCTCTTTAAAATGTATATTCTCATTTTGCCGTTGAAATCTTCTGAAGACCACTTTACTCTTGTTCTTCATAGGAAAGATAATTATTTAGATGCCCTCTTAAAAAGTACATCAGTAATATTTTGTGAAAATTGTTTGAAGTACTCAAATCATTTCATCTAAATTAAATTTTACACTTTGATATTGAACTACTCTACAGTATTTTTTAAAATTCTTCCAAATGTCCAAAAAAAAAAAAAAATTTGAATTAAAAGCTGTTAAATTTATTATATATATATATATATATATATATTATTTTTAAAAAGAGAAATAATATTTCTTAGAAACGAGGGGAGGGGGCGCCTGGCGACAATCAGAGCGGTGGGGAGGGGGGGGGCCTGCAACTCGCCATCCTCCCCTCCTTTGGTCAATTTAAGAGCCCGGAAATAATTACATTGGAAATGAATAAAACCTTGATAAATCAAATGTCTATAACTCGGAAACGGCGCATCCAATTCGCATCGGATTTTTTGTAATGAGTTTAGAATTTCCTAGAGAATATACACATGGAACTAAAATTGAATAATTAAGAATATATTTTTTCTTTAATCTAACCATCCGTTCAATCAATCAAATTATAGTAAAAAGGATCATCGTTCTATATTCTCTGAATTTTTCCCTTTTATCTGTATATAAAATTTTCAAAATAAATTTTTTTTTTTTATTTCTCTTTATTAGCAATCTCCGCACTCCCAATTTTTATTAAATAAACGAATATTATATAAATTTTAAATAAATACCTAATGGGTTGTTCACATATTGCGTAACGCGTTAGGGGAGGGAGAGGCATGGGCGTAACTAGGGGAATGCCGGGGGGCATGCCCCCCCCCCCAGAAAGCTCCCTGCCCCAAGAAAAATTGAGAAAATATGGGACTTTCCAGGCCCTCCGGAGGATAGCTGGTCCCATGCCCCCCCCCCAGCCAAATTCTCTAGGTACGCCCATGTTGTTGGGGGCGCTTGACCCCCGTAGAGCCTTTACTGGAGGCCAGACAGAGCGTGGGGAACGTCGATAAGTAAATAAGAGAAAGACAGAAATCAGCGAATTAGTAGTTAAAAATTTTAAAAAATTATTTCCTCTTTTCAAGAGACATTCTAATATCTATGTATTTAAATTGTTTGGTAGATTTATTTATTTCATTTCCTAGGAAATTATAAGTTAGCATTAAAAATGGAAGGAAATTGATAATAATAAGAATGAAAAAAAAGTGCAGGAGCTGGGTTTGAACTCGCGACGTTTAGTAAAGTGAGGATGGAAAAAATAAAATCGTCGACCACTCTACCAATCCGCCACGTTTGATTTAATTAAAAATTAGAAAAATAGACTATTTAAGCAACATTGAATAAGAGACGAATTAAAAAAATTTTAATATTACACATATGATATATCATTTTTTATTATTTTTTATGTAGATTAATAATTTATAATCGGAATTACAATAGCATGCATAGTTTGCTAATTATTCAATGGGCAAACGTCAGATTGTTTATGCCTTGATGTAATTAAACCAAAGACTCTATATAACATATGATACATGTCGATAATTCTTGAATTTCTCCTGATTCCAAATAACTAAACTTCTTTTAATAATATGATCTAATTTTAGAGTTATTGATGATCAAAGTTAAGTCTATTTTCCCGGGGTCAGGACCCACTCGAATATTTAATATATTAAAAAAAAAAAATAATATAATAAAGGGGGTGGGGAAAAAAAAAAAAAAATAATAAAAAAAAATAATATTTTTTTTTTTTTTTTTTTTTTAAGGGGGGGAGGGGCCCCCCCCCCCCCCCCGCCACCCCCCCTTTTTCGCCCTTATTGACATCAACACTCAATTTTCTATATTATCGAAAAAGCTTATTTAGCATTGTCTGATTAAAACCAAATTTTTACCAGAGATTTATAATTAAAAAATGAGTTTTTTTCTAAAGTTTCATTGAGATTGGTAAAGAAATAAATAAAATATTGACTATTTTGTAAATTGAGTTTTAGAATTCGGGATCCCGGATTGGTAAAGAGAGCGCTCTGTGAACCCGGTCTGGCTTGAATCCGAGATCCCAAATTCTAAAACTCAATTTACAAAATAGTCAATATTTTATTTATTTCTTTACCAATCTCAATGAAACTTTAGAAAAAAAACTCATTTTTTAATTATAAATCTCTGGTAAAAATTTGGTTTTAATCAGACAATGCTAAATAAGCTTTTTCGATAATATAGAAAATTGAGTGTTGATGTCAATAAGGGCGAAAATACTGAAAATAGACTTAACTTTGATCGCCAATAACTCTAAAATTAGATCATATAATTAAAAGGGGTTTAGTTATTTGGAATCAGGGGAAATTCAAGAATTAATCGACATGTATCATATGTTAGATAGAGTCTTTGGTTTAATTACATCAAGGCATAAACAATCTGACGTTTGCCCATTGAATAATTTGAAAACTATGCATGCTATTGTAATTCCGATTATAAATTATTAATCTACATAAAAAGTAATAAAAAATGATATATCATAAGTGTAATATTAAAATTTTTTTAATTCGTCTCTTATTCAATGTTTCTTAAATAGTCCATTTTTCTAATTTTTAATTAAATCAAACGTGGCGGATTGGTAGAGTGGTCGGCAATTTTATTTTTTCCATCCTCACTTTACTAAACGTCGCGAGTTCAAACCCAGCTCCTGCACTTTTTTTTCCTTTTTTATTATAATCAATTTCCTTTTATTTTTAAACTTATAATTTCCAATATGTGTTTCTATTGTTACTTTCTCTTTCCTCTATATATTATAATATAATAGATATAGAGAGAAATTATTGGATTAATGTCAAAAATTCGTGGTCTTGATTTTGATGGATATACAATGAGGCTGAAATTTTATATTTAAGTTAGACACCTCCCTGGGGCATGAAAATAAGTTTTTAAACAAAATAGGCCCAAAAGTACTAGTACTTTACTGATGTACTTTTTCACTTTTTTTCGATTTTCTCAAAATTCTCTCCAATCGATTTTGATTAAAATTCATAAATCAATTATTTTTTAGAGTAATGAATGGGGCTGATCTCAAAATTTTTTTTTCGCGGAACCAAAGTTTTTTGCCCTGCGGGGAAATTTTTTCCCGCCCGTAAAAATATTTTACCTTTTTTTTGAGATTTTTCCCCCACTTTTTCCCTTCCCCGCATCCCTCTTCCACCATTTTTCCCCCCTAATATTTTTCTTTTTTTTTTGGCAATTTTTCACAACGAAATTTTTTCCCATGCCGCGGAACATTTCCTCTTTGCGGAACCGAAATATTATTTTTTTTTCTTTTCTATTTTATAATTTTTTTTTTTTCTCTCCTGGGGGGGGGGAAACCTACCCCCCTCGGTTCCAGGCCCCCACATAAGTGTTCAAATGATCTTTACAGTGAGTTCTTTTTAAAGTTATATAAAAAAAAAGACAACATTTTAAATTGAAACTTAAAAATAAAGCTATTTAATTTTAAAATAAACATATATAATAATCTTACAAAGAAAATATCTTTAATTTTTTTACACACATATATATATATTACAGTTATAACTAATAAAATAAAATTATATATATATATATTTTTTGTTTTTTTTTTTACAGAATATCATTAAACATAGGTAGAATTGATATACTAAGCTTAGTTTACTTTTTTACATTCTGGTGCTATAATCGATGATTGGGTCCAGAAGCAATGAATGGACCAGAAAAGAAATTGGACACTTAACTATCCAATGTTTAATATACATTATTTATTGAGCAACAAGTGGCTATAAACTTAATTTGCCTGATTTAATTTAAACAAAAAAAAGGCATTAAAAAAATTATAGAAAAAAGAAGGGCTAAAAAATGTGAATAAGCTGCATTTATCTATCGAAATGCCTAATAGAGATTTATTATATATATATAATATTTAAATATTTTAAATAGAGATAGTAGATATAACAAGGAAGGATTAGAAATAAAAATAATAATTAGGAAAGCACTATCACTAAAGACTAAATGGATAGATAGATTTTTTTTTTTTTTTTTTTGACTTAAAAATTCAATGCGAAACGAATTATTCAAATGACTAAATAGATTCGCGAATGTCTAATGGTCAATTAAAAAAAAAAAAAACATATTTAATTTTGGAAGTTAACATCAAAAATAAATATTTAAAACTTCAATAAAAGGATGATGGTTGTCACTATAGAACCAAGACATCCGACGAATGTTCGCTCCAACAATTAGAGCTCGAGGCAAACAGTACATGTCGTGACGAAGGCCGGAATATAGGCCGAAACGTCGACAAGTGTATGAAATAAAGCAGAAGAGAAATATATTTTCATCTTTATTTACTTTCCCTGATCTCCCCATCAGGGCCGGAACTAAGAGATTTTTAGGGGGGGGGGGCAAAATTTAATTTGCCGCCCCCTCCTTAAAATTTTGTATACAAAATTCATTTCATTTTACCGTTTTTTTTTTAGTAAATCTTTCTTTAATTGCCGCCCCCCCGGGGAACATGCATCCACTGCCCCCTCCCTCCTCTAAATCCGGCTCAGCTCCTCACTGCTTAAAAATTTTAACGTTCGAATAAATTGCCAATCTGCCACCCCTGAATTTGTTGCCGCTCTATTTCGCCTCCCATCCCCCTGGACCACCCGCCACTGGCGGACCCTCGCCTTTTCTTGATTATGAAAAGAAAATTATGATTATTATTACTATTCCAATCCAGGGGGGGGGGTTTTTGGGGGAAAAGCTGCAGCGAGTCAGAGATTTTAAATCTCTTGGCTCTTTTGTGGCTTTTGAGGGCGGACTTGATAAAGTGCTAGATTACAGGATTCAAGTTGTTTGGATGAATTGGAGAAGGGTGTCTGGAGTCCTATGTGATAGAAAGGTAAATGCCAAGGAAGGGAAAATTTTTTGAAACGGTAGTGCGACCCGCAATGATCTATGGCAGTGAGACCTGGCCGATAAAGAAAGCACAGGAATGTGGCGGAAATGAGAATGGTGAGAAGGGCATTGGGAAAAACAAGAAGGGATAGAGTGAGAAATGAGAAGATACGAGGAATGGCAGGGGTGGTGGAGGTATCGAAAAAGATCCAGGAAAGTAGGTTAAGATGGTTTGGCCATGTGATGAGAAGAGAAAAGGAGTATGTGGGAAAAAGAATGTTAGATTTGAAGGTGGAAGGAAAGAGACCAAGGGGTAGGCCCAAAAGAAGATGGTTGGAGTGTGTAATTGAGGATTGCAGGAAGAAGGGATTGGAGTTTGAGGATGCTCAGGATAGGGCAAGGTGTGGAGAAGGAAAATAAAAATGAGCGACCCCTAGGAAAAAAAAATAGGGATAAGCCACAGTGAAAGAAGATTACTATTCCAATCCAGTGCCTGCTTGAGGATTTACATAAATATTTCTCTATACATTTCTTCTAAGGGAAAAATCGTAACTTTAGAAATTAATAACTCAAAAAGTTATAGGAATTTCGGGATGAAAATAATTTTCCTCTGTAATCACTAGAAGGTCCTCTTTAAGGATATAAAATTTTGTTTCAAAATTCCAAAGGGAAGAACAGAGCATGACGGACAGACGGACAATAGCAATTATATTAATAGATGAAGAGATGTGGTTGAATCATCTTTTTATTTTAACGTTTGTACCGAGTAAGATGATGATAATGCAATAAACTATAAATGCCTCGCTTTCTTTTCTGTTCAAAAAAAATTTTTTTTTAAATTTATTTTAAGGTCTTTTTTTGGCATCTAAGGCCCATCCCTATTTTTTTAAAAATGATTCAAAAGAAATAAATTTTTCTCGCTTGGGACGGGAAGCGAACCCGGGAAGCCAAGGGTCACGGATTGTTCAAAAAATTCCATTTCAATTGGAGTATAAAAATTAAATAAATAAATAATTTAAAGAGCATTCTTCCAGAATATAAATATGTTTTTTTTTTTTTAGGGTCAGATCTTAGGAACAACCCACAAACAGGAACGAATAATCAACTCTCGATCGTTCTTCTCCCTCTACCCTTATTTATTATTTGACTATTGGAGAGCCAGTGGATCACAAACACTAGCATCGGCGACGTCAATAAATAATAAAATTAATCAAATCAAATTGGAATTATGGACATTTCTTTTAAATATATATTATATATATATATAAAGTGTTAAAACGACACCTTTAATTAGAACTGCAATTCTATTTGTGCCCAAATGATTAAAATATTTGATCATGGGCTCAATGACGTACGTTTGGAATGAGATGAAGCTTTCTTTTTTTTTTTTTTTTAGGTTTTGTGAATCAATCAAGTCCGGAAAATCATTTTTCTTGTTGTTTACCGAAATTATTTTGATTTACTGACTAACCGGACGTGTAATAAACATTTGGTTGTTTTTTTTTTAATAATAATAAACGTATAATGTTATCGAAAATATACGAAATCTGTTAGATGAGAGGGTTTGAAAATGCTTGAGAAAAATATATTCAGACCACGCCAATGATTAAAACGGGGTTTCGGTCAGTTCACAGTCTGCTAGATATACATCATCAGACAGGCTTATATTTCAGAAACAATGCATTATATTAGGTTGGTGCGGGTTTTTGGGTTCTTTATATTTAACCCAAATTTATACCAATAAATAATTGTTTAATCTATTCCAAAGTAGTGACTGTGATGTGAATGGATAATTATAGGCAGGAGCAGTCAATAAAAAAGACTCTGCTGGTTCTAATCTCGTAAACGTTTCGGTTCTTTTAATATAAGAGCCATCTTCAGTCCTTAGATTAGATGTAATATAAAATTGCACAGAGTTGGTCAGTGAATCGCTTTTTCATATACATTGTTCTTTTTTCGATGAAGAATTAAATATATATGTATACTTAAGATCAAAAATTTTTGACGATGATAACACTTGTGAGTTTTGTAAAGCAAAGATGGCTCTTATATTAAAAGAACCGAAACGTCTCCGAGATTAGAACCAGCAGAGTCTTTTTTATTGACTGCTCCTGCCTATAATTATCCAATAATTGTTTAAATCTAATGTTGATCAATCGACCGTTGAAATTAATTGCAAAGTCCAAGAAGCTCGTAAAATGGGTGCCACACAAATTGAAAGAAACTCATAAAAGTAAAAAATGAGTAATGAGGCTCATTTTCAAGGTCCAGATCGCCGTATTGAAATTATTGCTACCAAAGCAGCACCGTTGATTTTCTTCTCGCCACATATTTAATTTGATTTTGCCCAAATTTGAACTCTTAGAGAAAAATAATGCGAAAATCGTTTTTTTTTTTGACATCTGCGCAAATAAAAGTGAAGTTATTATAAAGAATAAGTTAATTTTTTAAACAAATATTTATAAAGGTCAGCTTTCGAATGATATATAAAACATTAAATTTAAGCAATTATTAATAGGTAAAAATTTCCATTAAATATTTAAAAAAACCCAAAACCTACATTTATATTGTATCAACTTGATAGAAAAATAAGTTTCAAATAAAAGTTTTTATAATCGAGGAGGAAACCTCAATGCTTTCGAAAGACCAGTTTTTTTTCAAGAGTAACCCTGGCTAATCTACAAAAAAAAGTGAATAACTTTCAGGGATTTTTCATTTTTTAATCACAAAAATTTATTTTTTTATTTTTAGTCTTTTACGGCATCGAAGGCCATTTAGACCCCGTCTCTATTTATTTTAATTTATTGGTAGCTATTTAAATTAAAATAAATTGTCGTATGAGACGGGATTCGAGCCCGCGACCCTTGGGTATAAAAGGCAAGCAGACTACCCATTAGACCAAGGCCCGAGGGCATATTCCTTATTTATTGGAAGGTGGACTTTATTCGGCCCAAAATTATTTATTACCAATGTCAACGTTTCGGGGACTATACGTCACCCATCCTCAGAACCTTAAAATACAACACAACAACAAAATTTTACAAATTAAGAAAAAATTAAAAAGCAAGAAATAAAAGAAAGAGGGGGAAAAGTACACTTACAAAGGTCGTAAAGTCTTTCGTGCCTCCAGCACTCGTGTAGCAAATACAACAATTATTTTGTTGTTTGAAATGATGAGGCTTCAGCTCACCATATAGCCAAATTGCATGCAACGTTGACATTGGTAATAAATAATTTTGGGCCGAATAAAGTCTATTTTCTTCACCTTCCTGTAAATTAGACGGCTTTCCTCCATACGATTATATTCTTATTTATTGTTGAGAATAAAATAAATTAGAATTCTGATTGTTGTTAGGACTCAAACTTTAATTTTTTTAAGAATTTTATCGGCATCTGAGGCCATTTAGACCAAGTCCCTATTTTTCTAAATTAATTGGTAGCCCATATAATTTAGAAAAATTTTCATCGCTTGGAAGCCAACACCTGGCTTCTATGCAAAGGGACACTCATTAATATATAAATTAATCCAAACATTGTTATTATATTTATAACAACAGTTTAGTGAAATCTCACTCAACAAATGAGTCATCATCCCAATCGTACAGATTTCGTTTATTAACGATGATATAAGACAGAAAGAGAAAAGAAAAATACGTTTTTAAATATTTACCTATCTATCTAGATAGTATATTAATAAATATTTAGAGAGATAGATGGATATTTATGGAGATATAAATCTAGTAGAAGGGGATGCCGTCGACAAACGATTTTTTTTTTATTTATTTTGTTTCATGTTGTTTTTGTTGTCTAGTAGAAGAAGAGCAGCCTTTCTTGTGCTGAACCACTCAAGAGTCGCCATCCTCGTTTGATATTTAAATATTGGATAATGGCCCGAACGCATATAAGCAAACCTGGAGAAAAAATCAAAAATATTATTAATCATGTTTATTATTATTTATATGAGACCGTTAAAGCTCAAGTCCAGTTTCCCTTGTTTTGAGATATAGAAGGGTTAACTAGAATGTCTATATAAAAATCAACATTGCACTTTTTAATATTTTATTTATTAAAACTCCAGTAACAGGACTAGGATATACACAATTAGTGAATTAAACAGAACAAATTTTTCTTTACACGGTATCATGCCCAACTCAAAAATATAAAAAAGTGGAGTTACACCATTTGTGCTTTAACGGGCTCATTCATATATGAAGAGAACACTAGAAAAACATGATAAGTCGGTCCATTTTTGCTTGTTTGTATTTTTTTACTTTCTCTTATCTATACATATATATTATATTATATATCTCGTATATATTTTGTGTTCGAAAATAATATGGAAAAAGAAAATGGAAGGAAGCGGCCTATATACAAACATCTGATGGTAGTACCGTCAACTTCAAGTCTGACACCGAGGGTTTGTCTGTTATATATAATGGGATACTGAGCAATATTAACCGCTTATAGACTAAAAAATCCCCCACCCTAGTTTAATTTAATGTAAAACTGTATGAGGTTAAAATTCCAATTTTTATGTATTGTTATGATTGTAGTAAAAATTAATTATAAAACATCTCATTGTAAAAAAATTTTTTGTTAAGAGGATTTGAAGTTGTTTTTTTGAATGGAAATAGTTATTTCGGTGACCGGCAGATGCCGCCAGCATCTATTTTAGAATAAAATCAAATTTTGTTTTCTAATTTGAGAATAAATTAATCCATTTATAATTTTGACTGTGTCGGGATGATACATTGGTGGCTATTGTTTCACAAAAGGTGTCTAGGAAGTCTAGAGTGCACTCCCAAATAAGGTAACAACATTTTTTAATATGTTTCAAAATTTTTAATAAATACTTTAATTGTAATGGGAGGGCATTCTTGTAATTTCCAGACATTCCCCTCACTGAGGAAGACTGGCAGCATTAGCGGTCGAAACCGTTGGTCTGGGAGAAAATAAAATAAAATATATTTTTTATATTTTGTTTTTTTTAATGGACTGAAAAGGCCTATTCATCTTTCCTTATATACTCGCGTATATATAGAGAGAAAGTATTGGTTTTATGTCAAAAATTGTGTTCACAACCAAGGGCGGATACAAGAGGGGGGGAAAGGGGGTAATTACCCCCCCCCCCCCCCGAGGTTTAAAAAAATACTTTTTTTCGAAAAAAAATTTACTTTTAATGTAAAATTTTAAAAATTAATACTTAAAAATTTGATTTGTATTTACAAACAAGTACAAAATGAGCCTTTAAATTACTGAAATTAAGAAAAAATGTGTATTGTGCGACGAGTCACACCAGATTACCTCCCCCCCCCCCCGAGAAACATCTCTGGATCCGCCCTTGTTCACAACTCGGCAGAGGGTTTGCCGAATTCACGAAAACAGCAAGATTCCAGACGCTAAATTTGCACTTTTCTTTGCAGGTGTTTCTTGTTCTAGCCAGATATCAAATTTTGCCTTTCGAATGTATTTAAAAATAGAGTATTGGTTTTCAAATATCAAATTTTGTAACTCTCTCTCTCTCTCTTTCCCCTGGCTGTGATGCGATTATAATAGAGGAATGGAGATATCAGTCAAATTGGAGTGATCCAGGTTCAATAAAATTCCCAGAATAAGACGTTTCTGCCTGAATTTATCCGTCTTATTCTGGGAATTTTATTGAACCTGGATCATACCAATTTGGCTGATATCTCCATTCCTCTATTATAATGTTATTGTATATTATCTAAGAAAGCAATGCTTACCAAATGCCATAATAAGCCACCAGAGCCAACTATTCTCCCGTGAGGCAAGATCAGTAGAATGTTTAACAATGAGAGTCCATTTGGCAAGAGAGAGGCCAAATCCTGAAAGAGCTCCATATCGAGCAGCGATTGTATGACAGAAACACATGAGAAGGAGGAATCCGATCCAGTTGAAAAGAAACGCAACTGAAAAAAATAAATATTTATTAATGCAAGAGTCGCTGTGACATCCTGATTCCTTCAAACAATTAGAAAAAAAAAGGAAAAATATTCTTCTTGTCACTTTGCCACTCAAAAGAGAAGACGTTTTGACAACGTTTCGTAGGCTTAACTCAAAAGTTGAATTTTCAGACTTGGACACTAGGGCGATAACATTTAACTTTTTTTCCATTTTTCAAATTTATTAACATATGACCTTAATTACAAAAAAAAAAAAGAGTTAATTAACAAACCTAAAAATGCAGTGAAAAACATAAAATCTGTTCCAAGTAATCCGGTCTCAGCATCCGCATCTGGATTTTCAGCGTCGATTGCAAGAAACGCAAGTGGAGGTGGAAGTCTCGCTCCATTTGCCCCTGAAGCTGCAGCCCCAGCTGCTAAATTTGGAGTTGGCTCGCCGTGGAGGGTTTTTTCTCGCTGTACCTCCTCATAAGTTGGCAATTTAGTGGCCAATTCATAGGGTGGAGGTGCCGAAAGATCTGCTTTTGGTGGAGGCAATTCATCCAAGTCACTCTAAAAAAAAACAAAAAAGAATTCTTATATTAAAATTCTTATATATAGGAAAAACATTTGTGGCGTATAAAATAGGCTATTTGAGAAGGATTATTACTATTTTGATTTAAAAGTTGATGAAGATTATATTTTTCTCCCAGAAAAGCTCACATTTTGTCAGTGGCGTAACGTTTTTTTAGCTGCCCCCCCCCCCCCGCAAGCTTTATTTAGACCATACAAAAAATATTTTTTAAATACCATATATCCCTGAACCCTGAAGGCCCTCTCAAAGAGAAATTTTCATTAAATTTTTTACCGTTTTTATCGGAGCTCTGAGGGCCCCGGGCCCCATAATTTTTTTTTTTTTTTTAATCTAAATTTTTCCGTTTTTATCGGAGCCCTAAGGAGATTCAGTTTTTTAGCCCGGCCCGGTCCTTGGGCCCCCCAAAGTCCGGGGCCCCCCCGCATCACGGGGTCTGTGGGGGCGTACGTTACGCCACTGCATCTTGTAGGTACGAGTTGCTCGAGATATGGCTCGCGTTTCTTGCTAATGAGAGTTGAATTAATTAAGAAACTGGGAATTACTTTTGATTCAAAATTAACTTATATATTTCTTCTCTATTCCCACTAAAACTATTTATAATTTAGCACGGGTATAATTTTTGAAATGCTGAATAACAGCCATAATTTAAAAATTACAAAAACTAAATTTCTCTCTCAGGTGAACAACCATTTAAATTAATAAAACTACATTATTTTTTGAAGAAAAAAACATTGTAATTTAAAATGATATGAATTACAATTCAACTATTTATTAATTTAAATAACCGACAAAAGTTAGGGTGCCGCCGGGAGTTAAACCACGGATCAAACGACTGGACAACAGTACGGCATTCGGCTATTTAAATTAACTGAGATCTCTAAATTAGTTTTCGGGAGAATCGGACTCAAATACCAAGCCACAAATTACGACACACTGAATACAAATGAGTGGATGGGATCCGTGATTCAACTCCCCTAACTTTTGTCGGTTATTTAAATTAATAAATATTAAAATTGGATGATTTTTCATCAGGGATCTGTACGTGTTTATATATAATATCTTAAATATTATGTATATAAATTGATATGAGTTAATTATTTATTTAACGATCATTGAACCTAAAATGAATCCATAGAAAAAAAAAGATTAATATATCAATAGTATTAGAGAATGAGATTAATCTATTCAAGAGTACACATTGATAGTATGTCTTGTTATATTAATGAATTTATCTCAAATTTTTCACATCTTTATACCGTATATAAATTGCTGGTTATCTTATCTCTGGCTTAATTTTAAAAGAATAAATAATTTGTTCTGTTTTACAAACCAGTAAAAATTAAAACTTGCCTGATAAATTGAATAAAAGAATCTCTATATAATATATAGGCCTAAATAAATAGTTACGGTCGTAATGCCTGGCTAAATAGCCTTCATTTGATTCAATATCGGCGTGAATAATTAATCTCTTTGATTTCCTATTTTTCTTTGCAGATTTATGAAAAATAGTGATCTATAGAATTACGAGAATATAGAGTGAAACAATGAAATACTCTCCCACAGCCAATAAATACTCTTTCGCTAGACTCTACTCAACATTTGTTACTCTCGGTAATCGAAAGTTGTGTTCTGTGCTTGTCACACGAGATTCATCTCACACATGAATCGAATACTTTCTCTCTATATATTTCATATAAGCCTATAGGCATGGGCGTAACTAGGGAGTGCCCCCCCCCCCCAAGAAAAATTGAGAAAATATGGGGCTTTCCAGGCCCTCCAGCCAAATTCTCTAGTTACGCCCATGCCTATAGGGTAAGAGAAAGTAAAAATTAGAAATGGAATGAATGTGGTGGCTATTGTTCCTTTAAATGACCCCTCAGTGCTTAGTAGGGCAGAGTAGTTAAGGTTTATTTTTAGTCTTGGTAGGAGGGATTTGATAGAAAAAAAAGTAACAATTTTTTTTTCTACACGAGTGTGTGTTGGCATTAAAATTATATAGGTCTCTGCGAAAAGCTTGACGATGATAGAGAGAAAACGATTGACATGGAGCTATTAAAAGAAAGAAATTTTGTTTTTTTAGCTCGAGTAACTAACGTCAATGTTTTTGAATAATGGAAGAACAATATTTTTTTTTCAAATAATAATAGATGAAAAGAGCAGGCAACCAGGAAATGTTTAGGAAATAGTTTCGGCTTTAATTAAATAACGTCATCCAGAGTTTCTCGGGGATGGGGGGTGGGGGGTAATCTGGTGTGACTCCGCCCTTGCATCATTATCAGTCCACTTATTGAGCTGAAAGCATTGTACAGTTAAAAAAATAAAATTATTTAAATATTTACAATCAATATACAAACAGCATGAACCCAAATGACAAAGCATCGAGTCAAATTGTGGTATTGTCAGTTGATGTGTATTATACAAAATTTATTTGTGCCCCGGGCTTGGTGTAGTTGGTAGCGCGCCAGTCTTGTATGCCAAGGGTCGGCGGTTCGGATCCCAGGGAATCCGAAGATTTTTATTCAAGCCATTTGGTTACCAAATGGCTTAAATAAGAATGCCTGGACCCCAATATATATATATTCATAAAAATAACGGTTATCGTAAAAAGTCTATATGCCCTAAGTTGCCGAAAAGACTGTGCGAATGTGAGTGTGAATGGGAAAAAGTGTGAGTGTTTAAAAAAAAAATTTATTTGTATAAAATACAAAGCAGCTGTGTATATATGATTCGCCAAGTTTGAATTGTTTTGATTAAAGAGATATTTTCCTTTTTTATATCGAATGTTAAAAATTAAATATTTTATACATTGACCTCTTAGAGCTTCTTTCATCTATTATTATTATTTAAATATAAAAGCCAATTTATTTCTTCAAATATTTTTTTTCTTTTCATTTGTTCGTAAAACTTGTATTCTTCTCGATATCATGTTTAATGAGTTAACATTGAATAGAATTTAAACTTCCTTATAGAGAGGATTCTTGATAATGAAGCTTAAACTAACTGATCTATCAATGTCAGTAAACGAATCAAAAACATTGTTAATTATCTTATATTAATAAAAGTCTTATCAATGCCCATGAAATAATAAAAATCAATCCATATTTACTATTCTCTAATATGAAGAAAAATTTAGTAAATAAAAAAAATTTGGCTAATATTTAAAACAAAATATAGGTCAGATCAGGCTCTGAAGATGATCTCGGGCGAAACGTTAGCCCTGAGAGGGAGAATTTAAATAAAAGAAAATTTGGCTGCAAACGTCTTGTTATTTTTCTGACTCCATCACCATGGGTTTGTTTCGAAAAAGGTGTGTGGTTGCTCACAAAAAATCTTCCCCAAGATTAAATATATATATATATATATATATATATATAACGCCCTATATAGAGGCTGGGTGCAAAGGATGAGAAGTCTATGGAAGAAAAGTAGAAGATTTTCAGGAACCGTCTTAAAGGGTTTCATACAATGCAAATAATTCCGCCTGTCGAATGCCTGGCCATGCTCTTTGAAGGTGAATTCGTAACTCTCGATCCTCCCCTTGTTTCTCAATGCATCCTTGTCTCTTCAACGCCGACGATGGGTCGCCAATTAATATATCTTGCACTGATGAGTCAGGCGTTAGGCCAGCTAAAATATGTATTTGTTTTGTTCCTGAAAATCTTTTGATTTTGTTTCTAATGATCGGTGTAACGACAGGATATGAATGGTCCCTGGTTCAAGACAGAGGGCCTTAATAAATCATCTTTGTAAATTCATTAATCATAAAAGAGTAAATTTGTATACAATTCCTTTAGAAATAGCAGTGAGTTAATGTATTACACAGGGTAACACTGATTCTGCGGCATGGGATTTATAAAACCATTTTACCTAATTTTGGTCTGCTGAATACGAAAATGATAATAATTTTGTTGAATTGACTCTACTTTTTGAGATAAAGGCAATCCAATTCTGGAAATTAAAATTAAAATTAATTGGTCACTTAATAAAAAAACCACTGGTCAAAATTGGATTATTAACCACCCTGGTTTTAACCAAACAACCCTGTTGATTTAGTATACGTATAAGCGTCTTTATATTTTGAAGATAATAGAGTTAAAAATAAACATTTGTCAATACTAGATAATTTACCAATTGATGTTCGAACGCTGTAGCTCCTCCTCCAATCGCTGATGGGCCAAGCGAAGTTGCTCCAGTATGTAGAGGAGCAGGTGTTCGTGCTATAGCTTCATTCAATGGTAGAGAGGATTCAGTTGGTGGTAAGAGGACCGTCAAACTGAGAATATTATGTGCTGGAGATCCTGGAGCAGCTGACATAGGTGGTGGTGGTGGTGGCGGTGGAGGAACTGATGATGGTGCTTGTCCAACCTCTTCTACAGGTGCCATCGCCTGAAAACAATTTTTAATAATAACTTAATTAATTTTGGAACAGATAGGCAGAGATGAGCCAAGAATTGATATAGTATATTTTGGGTTATAGGAGGAAGAGAAATAAATTATACTGCATATATATATACAGGGTCCGGCAGGGGAGTATGACGTTTTTGAAAAAAACATAACTCGGAGAATTTTCAATGAAATCAAAATCTTATTTTTTTAATACCTATTACACCTACCTAGGTGTGGATTTTTCATTTCGTATTCAGGTCAAAGGTTAAAAAAAAACATTCATGTACAGTGTGAGGGTCAATATTAAGCCCTACCCATGTGTTTTTTAATTGTGATTATTTCATTGTTTTTATAAAAGAAAATTAAAATCTTTATTGGAAATTTTCTAAGTTTAAACCATGAAAGTTTTCATTAAAAAAATATATATATTTTTTAAAAACAATGTAATAATCACAAGAAGAAAACGCATGGGTGAGACTTAATATTGTCCCTCACAGAGGCGTTATTTGGGGGTATTTGTCGACGATTCTTTTTCAGCAAGACCCCACAAATTTGATTTCATTGAAAATTCTCTGAGTTATGATTTTTTCAAAAACGTCATACTTCTCTGCCGGACCCTGTATAATATATAGAGAGAGAGATTTATAATATAAAAGAGTTAAGTATGCTGAGACAAATAAGAATAATAGAATACCCAAGGGGGCCACTGAAAAATTATTTTTTGTAACCAAATATATCAGATACTTACAGATGTAATTTCTCCCTCAGTGGCTTGCACAGACGTTTCTACGTCCTCTCTAATTTACAGAATGGCTTCACAAAGCAAATTTTTAACCTGATAAGGATTAATTTCCGAAGAAGAATGCAGCCAAATTTATTTCATTTAATTTTAATAAAAATTCTTAATCACTTGCTGACGTTTCGGTTCGGGTTTGAACCATCATCGGAGCTGTGATTTTGTCTTTATCACAGTAATTAATTAAAACAAAGATTATTTTCATTTTATAAAATGTATTCTCATTTTTGAATTTGAATCATTTATCACATGATGGTTCAAACCCGAACCGAAACGTCAGCAAGTGATTAAGAATTTTTATTAAAATTAAATGAAATAAATTTGGCTGCATTCTTCTTTGGAAATTATTCCTTATCATCTTGAACATAATACTACAGCTATAACAAATATTCAATTACTACAAATTTTTAACATTTGTAACACGCTCCACATATGTATAATTTGTTGCACTGGGGATGGATTCCGAAATATTTGCCAAATAATTATTTCAACGTGGAAAGCAACAGCTGTGTATTTATAATATAAAAACACTCATCGGATAGGAAAGAAAATTTACATATTTATAATCTTGGAACCTAAGAAAATATTAATATTTGGAGAGAATCGGTCAGCAAGGGATGGTAAAAAAGATCAAAAAATATTTTTCTAGGATCCATGATTGTTTTAGTTTGAGCTGGACCAAATCTTTTGAAATTTAGTGCAAAGTAATGATTAATGAGCACAATTGTCTATATATATTAATATATATAATTCATAAAAGTGCCTTCAATGGAATAGAAAGTCTAATTTTTTTTTTTAATGGAAAATTATAGATTCTGAACCTTTTAAATAATAATTTTTATCTATAAGTGTAAGGATAATAAATAATATTCCTTGACCTAGAAACATCTCATATTAAAAAGATAAATGATTCAAATCAAAAATGATGAAGAATATGTAGTAAAAGTCGATCAAGTTTATAAGATATAAGACCCTTCTATGAAACTTTTCCACAATAATTTTAAGTAGATATAATTCACTTCAAATAATAAAATATTTGTTTCCAATATATGAATAATAAATTGTTTTTGAAGTTGTGGCTATAATGTGATTATTAAATAAAAAAGGAAATTACTCGTTATTTATTGAATTAAAAAAAAGCCAAACAAAATAAATAAAGTGAAAATGGGCTTATAATTTTTAGAAATTGACTCCAACGACACTGACTTTCTCCATGAATTCAGAATCTGATTTTTCCAAATTTTATTTTTCAATAGGGTAATAAATTAGTCCTTTATAGAGGATTAAATAAGAATAAATTTTATAAAATGAAAATAATCTTTGTTTTAATTAATTACTTAATATTAGGGGGAAAAGTTGTAATAAGAAATTGTATGTCCTTATTTTTGTCAGCTGTTTACAAATAAACCATCCAAGAGACGTATTAGTATAAATAAAGAGAATAATAATTAAAAAGAGAGAAGATTGTTGAAAAAGACAAAATATTGATATAATTATTGTGGTTAAAAATTGAATTTATTCAAGTAAATATTTATTAAAAGAAAATAAAAAATAAAAGAGAGGCCATTGTGATTTGAGGCCGAGTGACAGGAGAAAAGATCGAAAGCTTTTCCTTACCGTTTCCAATCTGACATTGCGATCCATTATAAATCAGCTTCACTTCACTATTCACGGAAAATTGGAAAATCCCCCTCGCTTGGAAATCCTTCTGGGGGATTTGTTAATGGAGGAAATATAAAAAAAAAATCGATTTCTTTGTCCAAACTTATGGATAATAAAATCAAACGGTTACTTGAGCACTTGGAGAATCGCCAGGCGCCTGCTGGGAGCTCGAAACGACGATAACTTCACGTTGCTTTAAAAACACCAATTTTAAATATTGAATTCATTTTATTTTTCATGTTCTACTACACGGTTCTCTTTTTAAAAATGATTTAATATTCATTTATAATTAAAAGTAATAATTAAAAAATGGAGTAGTAAGTTTAATAAGGAAAAATTAGATTAATATTTTTATTAAACTGCTCTGCGGCTAACTTCATTCTATATTTTGTTTACTGCCATTCTCTATCTCACAGATTAATGATATATATATATATATCATTAATCTGTGATATCTTGCTTAATCCGGCACAGAGTTGGGCTTTATCTCCCTGGGTTTTAAACATGATTTTGTAGTTTTATACAAAAATTGCGGATAAAACTGTATAAAACGTATAAAACTATGGCGGATGTATAAAACTCGGATATGCATGCGCGAACCCGCGAAAATTAGATAAAAAATGACTGGCAGTACTAAATTAAACATTCTAAAAGACTTTGAAGAAATAAAGTGGCTGTTGTATTAAACAATAAGATGCTAAAGGAGCGGGCAATCAGGTAGTTAGTCTCCACGAAATGAAACTCTCTGTTGAGGAAACAGTTTCAGTTTTAATGAAATATAACCATCATCAGCCCATTTATCGAGAGTGTGAGCTAAAATGACAAAGCATTGAGTCATATTGCGGAGTTGTCAGTAGATGTGTATTATACATAAATTATTTGTATAAAATGCAAAGCAATGCAATCAGCTTATACGATCCGCAAAGTTTGAGATACAATATTGTTTTTGATTTAACATTAATTTTACAGTTTTTTCCATCGGCCTAGTTTTATACATGTATAAAACCGTGTATTATACTTGCCAACTGTGATCCGTCACCCCGGTTTTATACATGATTTTGTAGTTTTAAACAGGTTTTATACAAAAATTGCGGATAAAACTGTATAAAACTATGGCAAATGCAAATAATTCAGATGCGCATGCGCGAACCCGGCGAGAAAGGAAATTCAAATAACCTGATTTTTCAGGGAGTTAGTTTTTTACAGTTTTATCCAAAAGCCCAGTTTTATCCGTATTAGTTTTATCCATAGGCAGTCGATGCCATCTCGAGGCCTTGTCAGCTTATAATTTTTCCCAATATGATTTTATTACACAACAGTAACAACGAGGAGAGGGACGTAAAGAAGGTTCCCTCTCAGTGATGCATTCTTCGAAAGGAGTAGGCTACACGCCGGTGCTGAGGGAGTCCCTCCTCAAACTAGGACATCTTCCATAGCATAGAAGAGCATGGGCGTAGCCAGGGGAGGCAGGGGGTAATGGCTATGTATATATTAATTGCAAATCCCCCTCCTCCCACTCTAACAAGATGTCTGGCTACGCCCATGTAGAAGAGGTTGGATAAAAGGGGCCGAGAGGTCGGAAACTTAGGATAGACATTCTAGAGGAGCCCCAAATAACCCGTAAAAATTTCTACAGGCAAATGGTGGCTCAACACATTATTAATAAATAAATATTGTCTTAATGTCGCGGTGCTCATATAATTTTGTCTATCCCCTCTGTACATCAAATAAATATTCTTTAAATAGACCTCTATGTCATAATCCGGTTACACGTGCAAGTCCACCGATGTGCCGATCAAGACCACAAATGGATTAGAATATTTATTTATTTATTTTACGTTGCCTGCTCTCCGTTATAGAAAAAGAAAGAAAAAAGAAATTAGAAGAAAAATTCTTTTAATTACACTGTGCGGCAAAATGAAACTTTTTTCCTGCCCCGAGATAATTCCTTCAGATTCGTAAGTAAAATGACCTCCTGAATCCAAATATGACCACCGTTCTCCCCCACCACGTACCGTTTTCGGGGGTAGCCCCCTACTTATTTCCACCCCTTTTCGTGGGCCATGAATCAAATTAGAAAGGATGAAAAGGAATTTTTCAGCCTCAACATTTCTTCAGAAGGTCTAGAGAAGTGAAAAGTTAAAAAATATTAACATTTGGATCCAAGGGGGATGTGGGGGAGGATTTTGTCCCTTAAAATGAAAAAAAATCATTAAAAATGATCGATTTTTTCACTGATTTTCTACATATTCCAGCTGACAGACCCACCTCACCCTTCCTTAAACATCCCTCAACTAAAAAAAAAATATATAGGACAAAGCGGGTGGGGTGTGAGCGATTCCGAAGCCCTTGCAAGAAGATGGAAGATTCACAACTCAGTTGGTCAAATTGGCAAATATGCGGCTAACTTTCATTTTTTTGGGCTGATCTTTTTACAAATTTAAACTTAAATATACGGATTCTTCTATGTCCTTCAATATTTCCATATTTTATCTAAAGGGGTAGAAATTATTTCTTGTCAAAGTTTGAGCTTGAGTGGGCTTCGGAATCGCTCACACCCCACCCGCTTTATCCTATATTTTTTTTTTAGTTGAGGGATGTTTAAGGAAGGGTGAGGTGGGGTCTGTCCGCTGGAATATGTAGAAAATCAGTGAAAAAATTGTGAAAAAATCAGAAAAAATCGGTCATTTTTAATGATTTTTTACATTTCAAGTGACAAAATCATCCCCACATCCCCCCCTTAGATCCAAATGTTAATGTTTTTTAACTTTTCACTTCTCTAGACCTTCTGAAGAAATGTTAAGGCTAAAATATTCCTTTTCATCCCTCCAAATTTGATTCATGGCCCTATGATTAACGAAAAGGGGTGGAAATAAGTAGGGGACTCCCCTCCTGAAAACGGTACGTGGTGGGGGAACAGTGGCGTAGTGAACTTAACTCACGCCCGGGGCACAATACCTTTTAGCGCCCCCCCCCCCCCCCCCCATTCCAAAACCATATAATATTATATGTAAAATATAATACAAAATTATTATATTACACTGGCATTTATTTAAAATTATTAATTTATTTAAAATTATTATTATAAATATATATTCCAGAATAAAAATTATCCAGCAATTTTTTGCTTTGCGGACCATTTGGCGCCCCTTTGGGAGTAGCGCCCGGGGCATGATGACCTCCTTGCTCCCCCCCTCACTACGCCACTGTGGGTGAAAACGGAGGTCATATTTAGATTCAGGAGGTCAGTTTACTTAAGAATCTGACGGAATTATCTCGGGGCCGGAAAAAAAGTTTCATTTTTGCCGCACAGTGTTTTCAGCAGTGGCGTAGCGACCGAGGAGCGAGTGGAGCGGCGGCTCCAGGGCGGAGGGCAGGGTGGGGGCGCCGGGCACATATAATAAATAATACTTTTTATTTAATTTTTTGTCTATATTTTGATCCTTTTGTAGAAAAAAAAATTATTTGGATCCTTTAATCCAGCGGTTCCCAACCCGTGGGCCGCAAGCTGATTGGAACTGGGCCGCGAACGTCTAATGAAAGATAAAAATTATTACTTATAATTAGAGAGCGGAAAAAAAAGTCTTTCGACTTTTGTCTATTTTGAGACTTTTCAAGATTTTCCTAAAACTTTAAGCATTCCCATTGTTTTCGTCCACAAGGGACTAAATTAATTTCAAATTACAATAAAACTAGAAATTTATTATTTAGAATCTTTTATTGCTTAAAATTACCTCAAATAATACATAATTAGAACGAATAGAAATAGATTAAATTGTTTCATCTGTCAAAGTTCCTCACACGCATATTTCTTTTTCATTTCATAATTATTTGTCAATCGTATTTTTCAGTTCGAATATATAAAATTATATTTAACAAATATGTGAGTAGTTAAATGTTTAGTCAAATCCGAATTGAGGTATTTTTATTTATGAATATCAATATCTTATTCAAAGGAATAGGTTTGGAAAATTATTTAAATAAAATTATCTTTTATTCTATATATTTATTATATACAAGTTGTCCGAGTTATCAAAAGAAATTGTACAGTGCTTCAAGGCTGTATTTCTTTACTTTTCATATTATTAATTCTTAAACTTGATAGCGACTTTTTAGAGACTTTTTACCGACTATTTGGCTAAAAAATAATAGACTTTTAAGGCGACTTTTTCCGAAAATAAGAGACTTTTTTTCCGCACTCTACTTATTATAATAAAAATAAATGAGCTTTTTCAACGTTAGTTTTCTTGAAAAATAAATACAGAGATAAACTGAAGGTTTAGTGCGATTTAAGGCTAAAACTATCCAGTTTTCATCCAAATATTGACGCTCTTGTAGGTATAAAACAAGATCATTCATTGACTTTTTTCAAACCTGGCCCATAGTTTTTAAGATTGCTTTTTGTTCTTAATACAAAGTAAATGCAATAAAATCATATTTTTTTTTTTAAGTTATTTTGTACCAACCCATTTTACTTACACATACACGCACACATTTATACCCAGTATACCCTAGTATACACTGGGCCTCAGCGTTTTTTTTACGGAAAAAGTGGGCCGCACATCGAAAAAAGGTTGGGAACCGTTGCTTTAATCAATTAATTTTTGCTCTGTTGTTTTTTGATAGAAATCTATGCATTTTTTTATTTAAAATGACAAACGTTAGGATTCACGACCAAACAAGAGCGGATACAAGGGGGGGGTAAAGGGGGTAATTACCCCCCCCCCCGAGATTCGAAAAAATACCTTTTTTTCGCAAAAAAATTTATTTTTAATGTAAAATTTTAAAAATTAATACTTAAAAATTTGATGTGTATTTATATTCTGGCAAACAAGTACAGAATGCGCTTTTAAATTACCGAAATTAAAAAAAAATAGTCTGCTATGCGACGAGTCACACCAGATTACCCCCCCCCCGAGAAACACCTCTGGATCCGCCCTTGCGACCAAAGATAAATAAATATATTATCCTGTTTTATTCAAATTTAATTTTAAAAGTAGACAAAATAAAATAAAAATATTGTTTTGTTGACTAAATATGATTTTTTTTTTACTTTTAATATTGGCCTAATAAATTAGAAAAAGCATTGAATTATTTAGTAGATATTGTGGTTAAATTTTGGTATTATACACAGATTATATATGCTGAGCCTTCAGATGAAGATGAAGGAATCTGAGGAATTTTTTTATATGAAAAATTTTTTTTAATCATTTTAGTAATTTGAGATTTGCATTTTAGGTTTACCGTGGTAGGGTGGGGTGTCGGTTACCGAATGATAATAGTGTTCGAGGGGGGAGGGGGGGGGGCGCCAGCAGTTGAGCCGCTCCAAGGCGCCAAAATCCTTGCTACGCCACTGGTTTTCAGCACCCCCTTGTCGTTAAATTTATCTTACTTTGATATATGTTTTCTTTTTTTTGACAGATTCGATTATAATGATTGTTATACTATTACATCAACAATGAGTGGAACATATTCAGCATCTTCTCCAAATTCGGATAGCTGAAAAGGAGAAAAAAATCCGCAGTCAGTTATATTTCATTATTTTTATTCCATCATGTTGACGTTTCGATCCCAGTTGGGAACATCCTCAGAGCAGATGGGTGTCATACTAAGACATATCGACGCTCTCAGTAGAAAAGTGTCCGAAAAAGACAAATGAAATAAAAAAAAATATATATATCGGAGGAAACTAAATATATGTGGGCCACAAAAAACTGGTGTGACAAGCACAAAACACAATTTCGATTACCGAAGGTAAGCTGTGCGACCAGTCACACCAGATGTTTTTTTTTTTAGAATTTTTGTTAACTCTAAATAAACATAGATTAAGGTGAAGTCGATGACACTCATTCATATTTATTTTAATATTCATCGGACAAAACAAAACTTTTGATGTTGTTGTTGTTGTTGTTATTCAAAAAGTTCAATTGTATTTTTATTTAACCTCGAGTGTTTTAATAAGTGATATTTATATTATCAAGAGAGGGTTTAATATAAACATCATCTTGTATTTTTTGATCTAATTGACTTTTCCTTTTCAAACTACTCTTATAGATGTTAACGTAACCAGGGGGAGGGGGGATAAGAATATAATATTGAAATTTTCTTCTTTTCTCCTGTTGTTCTAGCGATGCGATATCGGAGGATTCCAGGGACACCAGAACGAATTTGAATCAGGGGGGGGGGGGGGAAACAAAAAAAATTTTTTAGAAAATTAAAATAATTTAATATGTTCAAATAGTATAAAACAAAAACAAATCTACTATAAAGCTTTAAAAATTTTAAATAAAATCACAATTTTAATAAAATTAAAATTTTAAAAAATTTGCTAGTGATTTTATCAAAAATTTTTGTAGGCTAAATTTGAAGGAAATAAATATTTTTAATTTGCTTCTTTTAATTCAATATAAAATGTTTTTAGAAATCAGAAATACAATAGGGTCTATATAAAATATTTTGGAAAAAAATGAATTTCTTACTCTTTTAATTTTTTTTTAATTTAAAAGATTTTATTTTTCAAAAGTAAAAATGTATCATTTTTAAAAATAAATGAAATAAAAGAAGAAATTTTGCCCCCCTCTGCCCCCTCCTATTGGATACCAGGGGGGCAATGTACCCTTGCACCCCCCCAGTTCCGGCACCTATGGCCACATTCATTTATTTTCTAATTCGTTATTTGAAGCATAAAGTCAACCCTCTTCTCTTCTTTGTTTGTCTGTCCATTTGGAAAAGTTAATCCTTCAAATCTCACTTAGAAGACAAGCAAAATAAAAAAAAAAAAATTGTCAAAATATTTCAAAGTGACATTTGAGAATTTTATTTTATTGGATAAAGAAAAAAAATTCATAATTTATATAGTCTATACATCAAAATAATGAAGTCATACATTATTATTATATTTATTCTTACTATCTAAATAGAATAATTGAATCTATTCAATAGATTTGCTCAAAGTTTATTCAGAGAGAAATAATTAATTTATATGTCTAAATATTGACTTTTCTAACTTATACAAATTTCAACACTTTTGCTTGATCTCCCGACACAGAATTCTTTTGACTCCCGGAAAATCACAAGGAGTGTCAGAAAAATGCTTGGGCTTGGACGTTATTTCTTATGGGGGGTGTGGGCAGGGGCGGCGCGTCCACTAGGCAACTAGGCGGCCGCCTAGGGCGACAAACTGAAGAGGGCGGCAAAAATGCAAAAAGGGAAAAAAATTTTGGTTCCGCAAACGACACCCGAAAAAAAATCAGCAAAATGTTCCGCGGGCGGCAAAAATTTTGTGTCCCTAAAAAAAAGGTAAAATATTTTTCCGGATGGGAAAAAATTTTGGTTCCGCGATTTTTGTGTCTCTAAAAAAAAAAAAGGTAAAAAATTTTTTTAAGGAGGGGGCGGCAAATAAAATTTTTAAAAGTTTTTTTTTGGGGGGGGCGCAAAAATAGCTTGCGCCGGCCCTGGGTGTGGGGAGGAACAAAACATATTTTATATCAATTACTTTCTCTCTCACCTCTAAATAAGTTAATATATATACCTACAGTAAAGTATAAAGTATTGTATTCATGTCAAGATTTTGATGGATATACACGTTTTGGCTTGGCGGGTAGTTAGGCAAAACAGTTTGAAAAGTGACTCAAATGTACCAGTTAGATTAATTAATTTTTTTTTTTTTTTTTTGTTTCATGTATCGGTGGAATTAAGGTTAGTGTAACCTCTGCAATGGAAATTGCAAGTGATTGTTAATTTGCGCGCCCAACGCTTTTAGTGTTAGTAACATATTTATTTTTAATATAATTTTAAAGAAATTATACATAATTATTTTTCTTTTTAGTACATTAATAAAAGCGTTGATTTTAAATGTTTTTTTTTTTATATTATTTTATTTAACTCTTTAGTTTTTGTAATAAAATATTAATACGTATGAGTTATATACATATAAGAGATACATATACACGATACAACAAGACAATATGTATTTTAAAAGAAGAAAGAAATTTTGACTATAAAACTTCCCCCCCCCCACTTTTTTTGATTGGCCGCCATTTTGAAATTAATTGACTAACAAAGATGAGACACATCAAATATTGCATTGTCACGGGAGTTACATATGTGTATAAAATTTCAAAGCTCTAGGGTTAAGTAGAACTGGTCGTAATTTCGATTTGCAGATTTGTCGGAAAAAAACAGGAAAGCAAGTTAATAAAAGCGTTGTGTAGCGTTTTTTTTTTTTTTTTTTTGAAGCGCAGTGTAGGTATATAATAGTTACAAGAAGAATTTTGATGAGGAAAGTCTGTTCTCTGTTGATCACACTAGATTTTCAACTAATTAAATAAAGTAATGATTAATTTTATAACATCGGCTATTTTAAAACTTCTCAATTACCTTTAAATTTCCCTGGTTTAATCAACTCGCCTGTAGCATCTCTCTTTATTCAACTCCCCCTCGCTTTCCCTCTAGAACTAATTTCTTTTAAATTATATTTGAATAAATAGTTTGATTAAAAAAAATAAATAATAAAAATGAAATATCGAAATATGAAATTAGTTTCATTTAGGACAAATCATGTTATCCCTCGGCAAACACGTTCTTCGTCAAATCTATGGGAAGAAAGATGGGTGGGTGGGCATTTTCCTTATAAAAAATCATTTAATCACGCTTATTATATTGATACAATAATACATATATACCTAGGCGGGGTTTTTTCCCGTTTAACACTTGACGTTATTGTCTATTTCAACTTTCTCTTATTCAAAGTGAGTCCTTTCCCTTCTTGTATTTTTTCTCCTTAAGAGTGAAGCCTCTTAGCTTCAGGAGGGCACATTGGTTCTTTAGTCCGAAACTACTGAGGCAAGGGTGGATATAAGGGGGTAAAGGGGGTAATTACACCCCTGAGATTTGAAAAAAATACTATTTTTCGAAAAAAAAATGTATTTTTAATGTGAAATTTTAAAAATTAATACTTAAAAATTTGATTTCTATTAATATTCTGGCAAACAAGTATAGAATGCGCCTTTAAATTATCGAAATTAAGAAAAAAATGTGTCCTGTGCGTCCAGTCACTCCAGATTACCCCCCCCCCGACGAGAAACACCTCTGGATCCGCCACTGCACTGAGGCATTTTAAAGATTGATTAATTTTATAACATAGGCTATCTTTATGCAGTTTTTTTTAATGATTTAAATACGTGGGCTTTTTTTTACATAATAGAATGCTTTTCTTTTAATTACTATTAAGTAAAAAATATTTTTTTTTTTTTAATTTATAGAAAATGCAAAATAAAACTCTCTAATGAAAATTGTTAATTTTTTACTTTCTCTTACCTCTATATATATGTTAATATATATAGAGAGAAAGTATTGGATTCATGTCAAAAATTCGATGTCGAGATTTTGATGGATCTTCACGTTTTGAGGTCCCCTGAATCCAAAAAAAGTGGTTTTTGCGGCATGGCCTGTCTGTGTGTGTGTCTGTGTTAAATTTTAAGCATCAAGGAATTGAGCTAGGATGTTGAAATTTTATATTTATGTTAGACACCCACCTAGGGTGTGAAAAATGCCTGGACCCCCAAAAGATATTATCTCAAATATAACGGTATCGTAAAGTCTTTTAAGGCTTAAGTTGCCGAAAAAAAGGCGTGAAAATAAGCTGTTCCAAGGTGCGCGTCTCGGGGGTGCTGCTTTTGAAAGGTTGCAGCCACAATTTTTAAGCTACACAACTTATAGAAGCCCTTTTTTTTGATTTCCCAAAAAAAAAAAAAAAATTTAGATTAATCACATTAAATAAAAGATTTTAAATAATTCGGACTATCTTATAGATAATTAAATTAGTAATCATTGTGTTAAAAAATAATTAATTTTTTGCCTTTAATTAATTTACTGAAACCTGTCAAATGAAATGGATTAAAACGCTTGTTTCCCTATGGGAAGAACTAACGCCATCTCTTGCCGCCTAGCGTAACCAGCTTCTCAATCGGCCTTAACGGTTTTTCGAGATGAGCACCTTAAATAAAATCGGCCAAAAGGTACAAGCACTTTGCTGATGTTTTTTTCTTCGATTTTCTCAAAATTCGCTCTAACGATTTTGATTAAAATTCAAAAATCAATTATTTTTTAGATGCTCTTTCAAATCTATATTCTCATTTTGCCCTCAAAATTGTTTGAAGCACACTTTACTCTTGTACTTCATAAGAAAGATAGGAGAAATTGTAACCAAATATAAATATTTTCCGATGTTTATAAATTATATTACATCTTGAATTTTGATACATGTATATCGTAAAATATCTGGCGTTACAAGCACAGAACACACGTTTAGATTACCGAAAATAAGAGAAAGTTGTGTGCTGTGCGACCAGTCACACCATACTTTTTAAATTCCTTTGGCTCTGGTTTATTTAAGTATAGGTAGTGAGCAAATTTTTTTTTTTTTTTTATCACTCATTGTATATCATTTTAGAAAATATTCCACTTTCAGTGAACTGTTTAGTAAAGATTAAATCATAAAATTAACTTCTTTTTGTGCTTGATGAAATTTGTCTTTGACCTTTCGTCAACAAAACTTTTATCTTTTATTTTTCCACCTGTCTGCCGATTCATTTTCACCTCCCGATATATTAATGCCATCAACAAGCAACAGCATAAAAAAATTTAATTACAAAAAAATCAATCTAAAATGGACATCTAGGCAAGGGAAAAATAATGAATAAACATTTCAGTCCGTCTGAAAGTTGTGTGCTTTTATAAAACATTTTTTTAAACATATTCTGCCTGCATACAAGTAATTGTAAATTAAAGGACAATTCCAATATTCTCTGGAATCTTAGGGGCCATCCATAAATTACGTCACACGAATGTCAAGACTTTTAACCCCTCCCGCCGTCCTTGTCACAGGCTGTCACATTTTTAAAATCCCTCCCCCCTGATGTGACGTCACACATTTCCCAATTTTATCAATAATAGACACCTAATTATGCTAATTATAATAATAATAAATAATCTCATAGCGAGAGTGCTAAAGTATTAAAAAATATAGATTGCGTTCGTAAATATTATACATTTTTTTTGTTCACCTGACGTCACAAGGTTTTTCAACCCCCCCCTGCCCCTTGTCACATATTGTCACATTCTGGTCCCCCTTTTAGGTGTGACGTATTTAATGGATGGCCCCTTATGAAAAATAAAGAAATCGAAATGATGTATCCAATTTAAAGTATGAAGGAAATTGAGTAAAGAAGTTGAAATTTTATTTTTAAGTTAGGTAGCCCCATGGGAGATTAACGTCAAGCTTTTGAACTAAATCGGCCAAAGAGTACTAATACTTTACAGATATACTTTTTAAATTATCTCAAAATTCAAAAATCAATTATTTTTTAGATGCTCTTTAAAATGTATATTCTCATTTTGCCATTGAAATCTTCTGAAGACCACTTTACTCTTGTACTCCATAGAAAAGATAGGAGAAATGGTTGCCATGGTATCAAAATATAAATATTTTCCCATACTTATAAATTTTACATCTTGAAATTCGAATGTACCGTACTGTCGGAAACTAAATACATGTCGACACAAAAATCTGGTGCGATCAGTCACCAGATTTTTTATAAATAGATATACAAACAAGTACGGGTTAAATTTATTTTATTTATTTATTTATTGAAGTTAAATAATTTTTGAGATCCCTAATATGAATAAGATATTAATAATCAATGTATATCTTGATTCGGACTTAACAAGTTATGGATATAAATTAAACAAGGATGGTGTTTAAATGAACCCCATGCCGAGCAATACATTAAATTAATATAAAAAAGTAAAAATATAAACCCACCCACCCACCCACAGACAAAAAATATATATTTTTTCCCCTTTGCAAAGGCCATTAGGGATCAAAGATATATATTCAACAAATGTGTTTATTTGTTGGTCGGCCAACAACAGTGTCACTAATTTTGCAAAGAAAACAAAAGGTGTTATGAAAACATGAGAGAAATTATCTCCATTTAACAAAATTAATCCTAGTTGGTATTCGGATCATGATTGGGATTTTGAGAACTAGCCACTAGGAAATCTATAGAGTATTCAAATAGGCACGAAATGGATAAATTGTCACGGAAAATTCAATTGACATTTCTATTTTTAGTTATGTTATATTCTTTGTCAATATAATTATTATTAAAACACATTCTTACGTCAGGTGATATTTTTAAGAGGTTATTTTTTCCATTATTGAAAAATATTCACCAAAAATATTCAAAAAGTGAAAAATTGTAAATAAAAAAAAAGGTTATTATTTAATTGGTATATATCTCTATATTTCTTATAAATTAAAAATCTGGTATGACTAGTAACACCAGATTTTTCGTGTCGACTATATATTTAGTTTCCGCCGATATATTAGAATTCAAAAAGTCTGTGTGGCTGGCGCTCAACACCCCACCTTTTTCTTTCCTTTGGAGTAAAAAAGTGTTGTGTTCTTTTTTGTCCCACCAGATTTTTTGTGTCGACATATATTTAGTTCCCAAAAGTACGGAACATTTGAATTCAGGATTTATAAGTATGGGAAAATATTTATATTTTGTTACCATGGCAACCATTTCTCCTATCTTTCCCTATGAAATACAAGAGTAAAGTGGTCTTCAGAAGATTTCAATCGCAAAATGAGAATATACATTTTAAAGAACATCTAAAAAACAATTGATTTTTGAATTTTAAAAAAAATCGTTGGAGCAAATTTTGAGAAAATCGAAAAAAACTGAAAAAGTACATCAGTAAAGTACTAGTACTCTTTGGCCGATTTTGATTAAAAGCTTATTTTTCCGGTCCCGGGAGGTGTTTAACTTAAATATAAAATTTCAACCTCGTAGCTCAATTCCTTCATCCTTAAAATTGAACACACACCCACCCACCCACCCACCCACCCACCCACCCACCCACAGACAGACCATGTCGCGAAAACCACTTTTTTGGATTCAGGGGACCTCAAAACGTGAAGATCCATCAAAATCTCGACATCGAATTTTTGACATGAATCCAATACTTTCTCTCTATATATATATTACATATATACATAGGTAAGAGAAAGTAAAAGCCCAACTATTAATATGGGAAAATATTTATATTTGGTTACCATGGCAACCATTTCTCCTATCTTCCCTATAATTAAAGTATAATTAAAGTACAAGAGTCAAGTGGTCTTCAGAAGATTTCAATGGCAAAATGAGAATATACATTTTAAAGAGCATCTAAAAAATAATTGATTTTTGAATTTTAATCAAAATCGTTAGAGCGAATTTTGAGAAAATCGAAAAAAACTGAAAAAGTACATCAGTAAAGTACTAGTACCTTTCGGCCGATTTTATTTAAGGTGCTCATCTCGAAAAACCGTTAAGGCCGATTCAGAAGCTGTTTATTCTAGGAGGCAAGAGATGGCGTTAGGGAAACAAGCGTTTTAATCCATTTCATTTGACAGGTTCCAGCAAATTAATTAAAGGCAAAAAATTAATTATTTTTTAACACACTGATTACTAATTTAATTATCTATAAGATAGTCCGAATTATTTAAAATCTTTTATTTAATGTGATTAATCTAAATTTTTTTTTTTTTTTTTTGGGAAATCAAAAAAAAGGGCTTCTATAAGTTGTGTAGCTTAAAAATTGTGGCTGCAACCTTTCAAAAGCAGCACCCCCGAGACGCGCACCTTGGAACAGCTTATTTTCACGCCTTTTTTTCGGCAACTTAAGCCTTAAAAGACTTTACCGTTATATTTGAGATAATATCTTTTGGGGGTCCAGGCATTTTTCACATCCTAGGTGGGTGTCTAACATAAATATAAAATTTCAACATCCTAGCTCAATTCCTTGATGCTTAAAATTTAACACACACCCACAGACACACAGACACGCAGACAGACAGACCATGTCGCGAAATCCACTTTTTTGGATGCAGGGGACCTCAAAACAGTAGCGGCTCCAGAGGTGTTTCTCGGGGGGGGGGGGCGTAATCTGGAGTGACTGGTCGCACAGCACACTATTTTTTCTTAATTTCGGTAATTTAAAGGCGCATTCTGTACTTGTTTGCCAGAACATAAATATAAATCAAATTTTTAAGTATTAATTTTTAAAATTTTACATTAAAAATACATTTCTTCTTCGAAAAAAAAAATATTTTTTCAAATCTCAGGGGGGTATATCCATTAAAATCTCCACATCGAATTTTTGACATGAATCCAATACTTTCTCTATATATATATATATATATTAACATATATAGAGGTTAGAGAAAGTAAAAATCTATACTTACTATTATATAAAAGACAATCTCTGTCTGTCTGTCTGTCTGTCTGTCTGTCTGTCTGTCTGTCTGTCTGTCTGTCTGTCTGTCTGTCTGTCTGTCTGTCTGTCTGTCTGTCTGTCTGTCTGTTTGTAACGCATAGACTCCGAAACTACTGGACCGATTTTCATGGAGTTTTTTTTAATGGGTAGGGAATTTTCCGGGGGTGGTTTTAGGCTATCATTATATCGAATTAGGGGTAGGGAACCCCCCCTTTTTGGGGGTTATCAATTACCCCATAGCAAAGCATTGGAAAACAGGATCTAACTCGCTTTATGAAAAATATATTTATCAAATCTTTAAAATGAAAAATAAAAACTCTTCCTCCCCCCTAACAATTCGACATTTGAAAAGATTTTTCCGCTCTGCGCCCCCACCCCCCCCCCTAAAATTTTATTTTTTTTATTTTTCATTCGATTTTAATAAAATTTAAAATGACGCTTTCTTAGGGTGTAAATAATTGAAAAATGGTATTTTAGACCCCAGAAAGTTCAATCACCCCCCTGACCCCCCCTAAAATTTATTTTTTATTCGATTTTAATAAAATTTAAAATGACGCTTTCTTAGGGTGTAAATAATTGAAAAATGGTATTTTAGACCCCAGAAAGTTCAATCACCCCCCTGACCCCCCCCTAAAATTTATTTTTTATTCGATTTTAATAAAATTTAAAATGACGCTTTCTTAGGGTGTAAATAATTGAAAAATGGTATTTTAGACATAAGAAAGTTCAATCACCCCCCTGCCCCCCCTGAAATTTATTTTTCATTCGAATTTAATAAAATTTAAAATGACGCTTTCTTAGGGTGTAAATAATTGAAAAATGGTATTTTAGACATAAGAAAGTTCAATCACCCCCCCTGACCCCCCCCCTAAAATTTATTTTTTATTCGATATTAATAAAATTTAAAATGTTGCTTTCTTAGGGTGTAAATAATTGAAAAATGGTATTTTAGACCCCAGAAAGTTCAATCACCCCCTGACCCCCCTGAAATTTATTTTTCATTCGATTTTAATAAAATTTAAAATGACGCTTTCTTAGGGTGTAAATAATTGAAAAATGGTATTTTAGACATAAGAAAGTTCAATCACCCCCCTGCCCCCCCCTGAAATTTATTTTTCATTCGATTTTAATAAAATTTAAAATGTTGCTTTCTTAGGGTGTAAATAATTGAAAAATGGTATTTTAGACCCCAGAAAGTTCAATCACCCCCCTGACCCCCCCTGAAATTTATTTTTCATTCGATTTTAATAAAATTTAAAATGTTGCTTTCTTAGGGTGTAAATAATTGAAAAATGGTATTTTAGACCCCAGAAAGTTCAATCACCCCCCTGACCCCCCTGAAATTTATTTTTCATTCGTTTTTAATAAAATTTAAAATTACGCTTCCTTAGGGTGTAAATAATTGAAAAATGGTATTTTAGACATCAGAAAGTTCAATCACCCTCCTGACCCCCCTGAAATTTATTTTTCATTCGATTTTAATAAAATTTAAAATGACGCTTCCTTAGGGTGTAAATAATTGAAAAATGGTATTTTAGACCCCAGAAAGTTCAATCACCCCCTGACCCCCCTGAAATTTATTTTTCATTCGATTTTAATAAAATTTAAAATGTTGCTTTCTTAGGGTGTAAATAATTGAAAAATGGTATTTTAGACCCCAGAAAGTTCAATCACCCTCCTGACCCCCCCTGAAATTTATTTTTCATTCGATTTTAATAAAATTTAAAATGACGCTTCCTTAGGGTGTAAATAATTGAAAAATGGTATTTTAGACCCCAGAAAGTTCAATCACCCCCCTGCCCCCCCCCCCGAAATTTATTTTTCATTCGATTTTAATAAAATTTAAAATGTTGCTTTCTTAGGGTGTAAATAATTGAAAAATGGTATTTTAGACCCCAGAAAGTTCAATCACCCCCCTGACCCCGCCTGAAATTTATTTTTCATTCGTTTTTAATAAAATTTAAAATTACGCTTCCTTAGGGTGTAAATAATTGAAAAATGGTATTTTAGACATCAGAAAGTTCAATCACCCCCGCTGCCCCCCCTGAAATTTATTTTTCATTCGTTTTTAATAAAATTTAAAATTACGCTTCCTTAAGGTAGCATTCCGATCTCGGCAGCGGCTGCCCAGCAGCGACTGCCCGGCAGCGACTGCTGGGCCGCGTCGCACCGCTCAAATGGATTTCTATGAATTAGTTTCCGACTCAAGCGACCCAGCAGCGCCGCCGGGGGGCGCGGTGGCTGCCCGATTCCAGCAGCGCTGCCCAGCCGCTCCGAGAGCAGTCCCGGCAGCGCTGCTCGCTTCAAATTGCCAAGATTGCGACATTTACTGAAGAAAATGATGAGTTTTTGGTTGATTTAATTTCTAAAAATCCAGCGCTGTACGATTCTTAACTAAAATTCTATAAGGATATTGTTTTTCGGGAAAATATATGGGAACATATGAATCTATTTCATTCCTCTTTGATGAAAGTAATAGCAACATTATTTCGTCTTCCTCTTCTTCGTCTTCAATCAGTCTCTTCACGAGTTCTCTCTTTCGTTCATTTAAATTTGACATAGTTATATATTAAAGGTACGTACACATCTGCGCTCTGCTCTGCTCGCGAGCAGTTCGCGGCTCGTGTTCGTTGCTCGTCCAATTTTCATTGAAATTATTTATTTTGACGAACCTGCCACGATCCAAAGAAAAGCCACGAACATTTAGTTAATTTTTTTTTTTTTTTAATGAAATCCGATTCTTTTCAAATATTTGTATTATAATTCTTCATTTATTGATAATAATATTATTAAAATTTACTTTAAAAAAAACTATTTATATAAATTATAGCATATATTAAGGAAATAATAAATACATACATATAATCAACCTCATCTGGTCTCTTAAATATGATAACTATGAAGATAATATTAAAAACATGATTTTAATAATGATTTAGATAAGAATTATAAAGGCTATTTGGTTACTGCCGGGCAGCGGTCGCAGCTATCCGAATGCTTCTGGCAGCGCCGCACAGCAGTCGCTGCCGGGCAGTCGCTGCCGGGCAGTGGCTGCCGGGCAGTCACTGCCGAGATCGGAATGCTACCTTTAGGGTGTAAATAATTGAAAAATATATTAATCAAATATTTAAAATAAAAAATAAAAACTCTTTTTCATAATTAATTAAAATACATTTATCTGGACAACTCTTAGTCATATCCCGAGACGCCGCCCGCCAGGGCCTAGCGGGGTAGGGTTGCCGAAGGCAACCCTACCGCAGCTAGTGTATTTATAAATTGGTTAGTGAGTGAATTCCTTCGTATTTATTAAATAAAAGGAATACTAATTAGAGAGATTATTACTAGAAACGGTAGGAATTATACTCTCTGAATATCTGTCTATCTATTTTCATCTAAGAAATTCTAAATGCTTGCTTGCTCTATGGGAAAGCATCTCAACATGTAAGAGTTGCTATTGATAATTTCTCTTCTCTCCCTCTCTTTTTAGTTTCAATATATAGGTCCCATTTTGCTTTCTGATAGTTGACGTTTACCCTGGACCCTTGGAATACAAGGCAGACGCGCTACCATCTTCACCAAGCCCGAGTGCAAGAATATTCTTCCTGTCCCTTCTTTTTTTTTCTATATTCTTTGCTGTTTCTTTTTATCGATATAATTCCCACGTCCCTCCGAGAGTAGAGTTTATGAATGCCGGTTTCCTCTCTCTCAAGGCTATTTATATTTATTTCCACAAGCACCTATGATTAATAATCCCTGGCATGTCGACATCATGGATAATAAGATTGCTTTCATTTCTTGTTTACTGCTAAGGTGTCATTTTTTTAAATTTAAAAGACAACCTTTGAATTAATATTCATTTTGAGTTTTAAGAAGAGGTTATGTCAGTTTTGTGACTTTTTTTTATTTAAGGCTTTGATTTGATTACACTAGTCGACAAAAATGAAGTTTTTTTTCTTTCGCAAGATGAAATTCTAGAAGTATTTTTCATGCTGAATTCAAATATCATTTCAGTTTTGCCCCATCAGGCACAGTTTTAGAGATATTGAGCAAAATAGATTTTAGTAGAAAAAGTGCTCTAAAACGGCTTTTATTTAGAATGTTCAAATTATTTTTTAACTCCGCACCCCGTAAAAATATACAAATATTTAGAATACATATAAATTTTAAGTTTCATCCCAATCGGAGGCCATTTAGACGTGCCGCAAACGGCTTAAAGTTTTAGAAAAATCGAAATTTTTAAGTTTTTTTTTGCTTTGGTCACCCCTAATACAATTTTAGATATCCCTGAATGCAAAACATATATATTTCCGATATTCTATAGTCCTCTGGCTTTTTAAAAATTATTCATTCGTAAAAATCTGTTAATTATTAACGAAATTATGAACAAAAACGTCACCAAAGAAAAAACACAAGTACACTCACTGGTCGAAAAAAATGAACTCCAAGTATAAAGACACATATGAGATTCTAAAAATATTTTTTTTTTAAATAATATTTAATAAAGTTAGTGCACGTGACCAAATGTTCAGAGAGGATACATTAACTTCTCGTGGATAGTATTCGCTTTTTAATTCAATTGATCCGATTTTATATTACAATTAAAGAGACGATTAGGGAAAACTTTATTTACCCATCATCTGTCCCGGAGTTGTTAAAAGGGCACAATACATAATAAATGTATTGTACTCTTTTAACGTTAACAACTCCGGGATAGATACAATTTTGAAAGAATGATGATGGGAAAATAAAGTTTTCCCGAAACGTCTCGTTAATTGTAATAAAATCCGAGGCTTTAATTTTTTGGCTGCTCCTGCTTGTATATAAATTTTAAATTCTTTTATATCGATGGCTGCCTGGGGAGTTTCAACACGCCAGGGTCACTCATCCGAGGTATCTCCGGCTTGACATTGCTGCGATTTTGGTGACTATTGCTCTAATCCGTTGCAAAAAATCGATCATTATTACTTTCTCGTACCTCTATATATATGTTAATATATAGAGAGAGAAAGTATTGGTTTCATGTCAAAAATTCGATGTCGAGATTTTGATGGATCTTCACGTTTTGAGGTCCCCTGAATCCAAAAAAGTGGTTTTCGCGACATGGTCTGTCTGTGTGTGTGTCTGTGTGTGTGTGTGTGTGTCTGTGAACAAAATATCTCAAGAACAAAAAGAGCTAGGAAGTTGAAATTTTATATTTAAGTTAGACACCCCCATGGGACGTGACACGAAGCTTTTGAACAAAATCAGCCAAAAAGTACTAGTACTTTACTGATGCACTTTTTCAGTTTTTTTCGATTTTCTCAAAATTTGCTCCAACGATTTTTTTAAAATTCAAAAATCAATTATTTTTTAGATTCTCTATAAAATGTATATTCTCATTTTGTGATTGAAATCTTCTGAAGACCACTTTACTCTTGTTCTCCATAGAAAAGATAGGAGAAATGGTTGCCACATGGTAACAAAATATAAACATTTTGCCATACTTATAAATTTTACATCTTGAAAATCGAATGTACCGTACTGTCGGAAACTAAATACATGTCGACACAAAAATCTGGTGAGACAAGCACAGTACACAACTTTCGATTACCGAAGGTAAGAGAAAGTTGGGCGTCCCAGTCACACCAGATTTTTTAATTATTTTTTTGCAATTTAAAAATCCCCCCCCCCTCTGGATCAAAAAGTTCATGTTTTTGAATTTTTCACCTCTCTAGACCTTCAGAAGAAATATTAAGGTTAAAATATTCCTTTTCCTCCCTCCAAATTTAATTCCTGGCCCTAAAATTAACGAAAAGGGGTGGAAATAAATGGCCCCCCGAAAACGGAGGTCATATTTGGATTCAGGTGTCAGAGCTTTTTTTCATGCCAACTAGTGTTATCTTTTTGTGATTCTTATCATGAGAATCTTGATAAAACTTGATATAGTGATCATCTCTAATTTCGATATTCTCTAAGCCTACATCCCCTTTTTTGTAATAAATTAAAATTCAATTTGTCTGCTCTCCCTTGTAAACGATGATTATAGGTCGTGCGCTTATAAATTGTGTTCGTTTTAATTATATTGTTTCTTGTCTAGAAAATTAACATTTTTATAGGACACTAGAGGGGGGGGGAGGAAATCTCGTTAATTCATTATCTTCGTTGATAAAGTTAAATTTCCAAGATCCGATTAACGCCATCCCTCTCTGAACAGGTGGTGGTGTTAGGAGTGGGGGTGGGGGTGGGGGGTTGGTGGGGGTGTAGTCGCTTGCGCCATAGATGGCTGGTTACCACCCGCCCTTTAAAAGAGCTGAAGAATCGGTCTGTATGCCTGTTGGTTCTCATTCCCCGACCGAGAGAGAGACTACCACCACCACCACCACCACCACCACCACCATCATGCATTCATCGGCCCTGGCGATGCTTATCATCCTGGCAACAGTCGCCATCCTACAAGTCACAGGTAGTCAATTATTAACCTTTCAGAAATATACACTACGCGTCAAAACAATTTTGTTTCTTTTCATAAGACCTGTTCTAAGATACTCTAATTTAATATGTAATATCTTAAACATTTCTAAGTAAAATTAACACAAATACAAATCATTTTCACAATTTAAATAAAATATGTCGATTTTCACTTTGAGGGACAAATCAACATAATCTCGATATATTTTGTTGGATATTAATTAAAGATTTTGTTTTTATAAGGATTTCCAATAAAATTGACAGAGAAAAACTGAAATGGAAAGATTATTTTAAAATTTTAGAAATTTGGTGTTAATAAATAAAATTTCGACATTTTTGTCTTTGTTTTATTTTAATTGTAATTATTTATTAAAATGATATGGATTCGTGTTAAATTTACTTAGAAATGTATAGTTATTCCATACAGGGGCGTATATAGAAATTTTTTTCGGGGTGGGGGCCTGAACTCAAAAATTTTTCTGAGGAAAATCTTTTTTTTTTTAAGAAACTAAATTTTTTTCACACGAAATTTTTTGCGGAATCAAAGTTTTCCATCCTGCGGAAAAATTTGTTGCGCTGATGTCTGTATATCTCTATATATGTATATGTGTTTGGGAAATTTCGGGGGGGGCGCCCGGGCCCCTCCCCCCTTATATACGCCCCTGATTCCATATCAAATGTTTAATAAATTACAGTAGCATTAATATAGATTAGAACAGGTTTTTTAAGCAGGAACAAAGCGTTACCGGTACGTTTTTTTTTTTTAACGCGCAGTGTATTTTTTTTCTCTTCAATTATTAAAATAGATGGGAAAATACTAGAAACCGACCGAATATTCGGTTTCGGCCAAAATCCTTGTTTCGGCCGGCCGAAACATGAGTTTAAAAAAGATGGGATGAGTCTCGCACGCAAAAAAAAAGTAAAATGATTTTCACGGGAGGGGAAAAAATTTTCCGCTAATTGAAAAAGGAACGGGAAAAATTTTCGGCCCGTGGTAAAGCGGCGGAAAAAATTTAGTCTCTTTAAGAAAAAGGTAAAATGTTATGAATTTTGTATTGGAAATACAAGTTTCGGTTTCGGCCGAAACTAAGATTGAGGCCGAAATTCTTGTTTCGGTCCGACCCTAGAAAATACACTAAGATCTATATTTCTTAAAATAAAAATTAGCCTACATTCAAATCGCTCTCCAGTGGAATCGAAATTTTTTTAAATATCTCAATTTTTTAATTTTCAAAATATCAATATTAGCCCATTCATGTTTTAAATAATAAACGTAATCTATAAATATAATTTTTCAATGAACATCTAGGAATTATATTTAGCAAATTGTATTTTTTTGTTGGCGTGTATTTATTTATAAAATTCAAATTCAGAAAATATTTTTGTTTTTATTTAATTTTGAGTCATTTTGTCTTAAATAAGTAAGCGAAAGTTGTATGCTGTGCGACCAGTCACACCAGATTTTTTAAATGTCATTTTATTTTTTTCATTCGGCAGAGATGTATAGCTGATAATATGTAGGTGTAGAGATTTCTGGATTTCCAATGAGCAAGCAGCTTATTTATATTCATTGCCGACGTTTCGGTCACATCCTCAGGGCCAAGCCATTGTCTACATAGTAATCCTCCAGAGGCAAGAAGGGGAGGGGAGGTAAAGGAGATAATTACCCCCTCCCTTCCCCCCGATAAAACTTTGCCAAAAGAGGAAAGTTTTATTAGCAACTTCCTCTCATCTTCCTTCTCTACAAAAATGTCTTCATTATTTCCCTAATTAGCTGGTCGTGGAAAAATGATTTTTTTTTTGCCTTTGTTTATTGCCTTTCAGTTAGGCAACCAAACAAGCACTCATGTTTGCCATGCTTTCTACTTTCACGGCAATCATCTTCTAGTCCCATTCCAAACGAGAAAAATTTATTTCATTTGAACATGAGCAGCCAGGATGGAATAAAAAAATCTTATTTAAATTCTGTCGTCGTTTCGGAAACGCATCGTTCCAATCCTCAGGACTTAAGGTCATTAAACATTTATTTGGTGCTAAAGAAGTAAAATACAAAATTTATTAAAAACTATCAAATTTTCGATTATTTATGATAAATTATTAGGGACCTGATGAAATAAACTCTAATCCATAAATATCGACCTTCTGTTATATATAAACTCCCTATTCGGCCGAAACCAAATCTTGTATTTCCTATACAAAATTGATATCATTTTACCTTTTTGTTTTTTTAACTTTTCCCTAGCAAAACGAAATTTTTTCCGGGCTGGAAATTTTTTTCCCTCTCGTGGAAATCATTTTTACCTTTTTTTTGGGTAGGCTAAATTTTTTCTGCCCCTTTTTTCCTTCATGTGGAAATCATTTGACCTTTTTTTTTTGTGAGCGATCTTTTAACCCATCTTTTCAAACTCAGGTCAAAGTTTCGGCTAGTTTTGGGCCGAAACCGAATATTCGGTCGGTTCCTAAAAATTATATATAGTTTATACGGTACTCTGGGCCTCAGAGTTTTTTTTACGGAAAAAGTGGGCCGCACATCAAAAAAGGTTGGGAACCACTGTATTATAAGAAGAGAATATTAAATGAGAAGATGAATTCTACATTGAGAACGGAGAGAGATTTAACAAAAAAAAAATTTAGTGTGCAAATAACAAATCCTAATTCTCTTTTCTTTCTTTTTTTTTTTTTTAATTTTAATTTTTTAATGATATTTTGCTTTTAAGAGAAATTTTTTAAATAAAAAGAAATAGGAAAGAAAGGGATTTTTATTTTAATCTTTAGTTAAATAAAGATGAGAAAAAATTTTCTTTTTTTCTCATCTCTAAATATTTAATTGCATTGATATGCAATTTTTTTTTTTAAAGGAGCTTAAAAAGCTTTCAAGAATTATTATTAGTCGGATTTGTACGGCATTAATGGACGCCTCTAACAACAAAATCTTTTAAAGAAAACATAGAATATTTTATTATAGTGTAGCAAAAAAAATAATTTTAGTCTTTCGGCATTTGAAGCCATACTTTGATTTATTTGATCAAATTTATTATATATTAAACCACTCTGTAGAGAAGATACAAATATTTTTGTCAAATTACATTATACCAATGGCTACTAGGGACGTTCCACACGCTTATTGCTCGGGGTCCTCATTCCCGAGCTTTCACCATGCTTGGCATTGTTTGCTTAACTGCAACGATACATTGACTTTTAAAAATTTTTTTTAAATTGATCTACTAATTAACTAAAAGTCAATGTAAATATTTTTATGCAGAACACCACTTTCGATTACTGAAAGTAAGAGAAAGTTGTGTGCTGTGCGACAGTCACACCAGATTTTTCAACTTATAGTCTACTAAAAATTATTTAAATACTTTATTAATTTGTGGAATATAAAAATATATTTTTCTTTAATTGCTTCTGAGAAACAATGGATGACGTCATTCTGCAAACCAGTCTCGATTATTTAGAAACAGGTTATTGAAATAATTAACGAGATGTCATTAAAGTTTGTCAAGATAAATAAATTCATATTGCCATATCAAATAAGTTTTTTTTATATTCCATCAAAAAATGAATTATTTATTTTTGAATTGAAAATTTAATTTTTTTTTCTTTTAATAATTATATATTTTAATTATAATAAAAAATCTGGTGTGACTGTCGCACAGCACACAACTTTCTCTTACCTTCGGTAATCGAAAGTTGTGTTCTGTGCTTGTCACACCAGATTTTTTGTGTCGACATATATTTAGTTTCCGCCAATATATTAGAATTTAAGATGTCAAATTTATAAACATGGGAAAATATTTATATTTTGTTACCATGGCAACCATTTCTCCTATCTTTCCTATGAAGCACAAGAGTAAAGTGTGCTCCAAACAATTTTGAGGGCAAAACGAGAATATACATTTGAAAGAGCATCTAAAAAATAATTGATTTTTGAATTTTAATCAAAATCGTTAGAGCGAATTTTGAGAAAATCGAAAAAAACTGAAAAAGTACATCAGTAAAGTACTAGTACTCTTTGGCCGATTTTGATTAAAAGCTTATTTTTCCGGTCCCGGGAGGTGTTTAACTTAAATATAAAATTTCAGCCTCATAGCTCAATTCCTTCATGCTTAAAAGTGAACACAGACACACACACCCACACACACACACACACACACACAGACAGACCATGTCGCGAAAACCACTTTTTTGGATTCAGGGGACCTCAAAACGTAAAGATCCATCAAAATCTCGACATCGAATTTTTGACATGAATCCAATACTTTCTCTCTATATATATATTACATATATACATAGGTAAGAGAAAGTAAAAAGAATTATTAATGAATAATATTGGCGGGATCCCTTGATCCTTGGCGCGTTAAGCTAACAACACGAAAGGCTTTGACCAATCAGAAGCCGAGAAAATTGTTACGTCACTCAACAGGCGGTATTTCAGTCTGGTCCACATCTCCTTTATTAGTTGTATTTGAGATAGTGAAGTGTTAATATTGTGTTAGTGTTTGTGATTGTGTGTATATCAAGACAACCCCTTCATTTCATCTCTTCTCATTAAATAGTGAGTAAAATTAAAATTATTTATTTATCTGGACCATTTATTATAAAAATACAATTATATTTTACTTGTAAATAGAATTTAGATTAAAGGTTAATTAGTTCATCTGAGTCACCGCCAGGGTGGCGCCACCGTACGGTTCTTTATTAAATTTACTCTTTGCCCCTGTCACGGGCTCTTGTGCGCTTTGATTCTCAGAATGTTTAAGAATCTATTAAAATTTACACAAAAGAAGGAAATGGACTTGTAATTTTTCATAATAAATGGATCATGTTTAATTAAAATAATAATATTTGCACAAATTTAACAGAAGGTGGTTCGTAAAAACGTTTGCTGTTTTGTTTCTTCCGAAATCATATCTTATTGCTTTTATTTTTTTATTATTAGCCCCCTAAAAGCTCGTTTAAAATTTTATTCCCGGTAAATGGGATTTAGAGCTGATGCTTGATAAATAATTAATCAATATAAAATTAAATAATTAGAAAAACACTTCGTCATATGTTTAAATTTATTTATTGGTATAAATACTTGGACTATCTCGCCATTCACGCCAAGTGTTTTAATTTAATTTTTAAATTTTCCTATATCAACAAGTGTTTTTCTATTTAACCAATTTTGTATTCATTAATTTGTTACTGATAATGTTTCAAACTCAATTAATATTAATGTTTTTTTATTGATTCTTTTGTTTTGTAAAAAAAAAAAAAAAAAAAGCTAAAAATAGCTAGCCATAAAAAGGCAAATCATTTTATGATATTAAGAATAAAAAAACCAATTCCAATTAAAAGTCTTTTTTCTAAAAATGTTAATATTTGACAGCAAAGGCGGATTTAAGCTGCTGCTTTGTGATTTCAAAAAAATATTTTTATAAACCTTTAGACCGAACACATACAGGAACAGACCCGACATTTAATCGCAGACACTTTGGTACGGTTTAATCAACATGGTTTAAATCAGTGGTTTCCAAACTTTGTGTTACAACGCCTCCCTTAAAAATATTTAATCATATGACACCTCCCCCATTTTTTAAAATAATACAAAGACAACAATTTTTAATGCTAAAAAATATAAATTTATATTAAAGTGGAGTCAAAAAAAAAAAAAAATTCCTAGTCATATGCAGCCAAAATTATTGTGACGTTCTTAAGAGCCGGAGACGAGAATAAGTGAAATTTTAATTTTGAATGAAAAATGACAATTTTAATTTTGAAATTAAAATTTCATTTATTCTCGCCTCCGGTCTTGAAGATGACCTAGACTAGTGACCTAAACGTCACAATAAAGAAAATAATTTTGGCTGAGTTTGGAAAATTGCTCGCTGTGGCTAATATTAGCGCCTCCCCTTAGACTAGTCCGCGCTTCAATAAAAAACTTTATTAAAATTTTTTCTAAATAAAAATTTATTTCTTTATTAGAGAAAGCATCTCTCGTATTTACCCAGGAATAGTCCACTTAAAATTTTTCTCTTTTAGTGTAAGCCTACCAAATTTATAGCTCTGACCTCACACTAATAAATAACATTTAACGCCTCTTTTTATTAATTATTTACTTATTAAATACATATATAATTAGGCAAATTGGAGGGATAAAGGGGGGGGGGGGGGTAGGAAAGGAAGGAAGACGTGCGTCAAGCAACAGCCTTCTGGGATTAAACGGATTTCCCTTCCCTTCTTCCTCTTAAAATAATTTATATTAAAGGGAGGGGGAGCACCACAAGGGAGAGACTTGATGAACAGATTAATAAAAATAAAAGCTTGTGTAAATTCGTTATTAATAACAAGCTGAGTAACTCTCGGTGGGTCAAGAGGCTATTATTATGGGAATATATAATGAGCGGGATTATTGCATTTTTCATTATTTATCTAAAGTAACAATTAGTATTAATTAATTGTTGAACTTTTCAATATTTTCTTTTTTAATTAGGCCTAATTAAAAAAATAAATAAACAGTATATAGGGTTTAATTAATTGGAATAAAATTAAACTAAATGACACATTAAAATAATAATGAATGCAATCCATTTTATTCTCTTTGGAAGTAAAAGTAAATTTTTAAAATTATCTAATAAATTTCAAAAACAAAAGAATCTTTTATTATTAGAGAAACTTCTATTCACGGAATTTACTAAGTACGTAGACTACTTTCTTTATTTTTTAATTAAATATAAAACGAAAATATGTGGTTTTTATTTAACAAATTTATGAGTATGTTTATTTGTTGGTGGGTCAAACACCCCATGGCCCCCGGGAATCGAATCCAGGATCTCAAACTTTTCCGGGGTGTCGATGTACTTCTTTTTGCACCAGGAAAAGATGAGGTTAATTTTTGTCAAATTAACTAGTCTAACTTTTCCAAAACTAGCCTGGCAAGAGTACAAATAATTTCCAAAACGAGACTTGCAGGGGCTTGCAAGAACGTATTTAGGGATTCTTCGTCCTTTAAACCTTCAGTTAATTAAATTTATGATTGCACGAACGACCTTTAAAGTCATTGGTTCGTTAAAATAATTTTTAAACTAAAGGTAAAAATTCTAACCTTATCATTAACCTTAGTTGTTGAAATTTTAGTATTGAATTCATTTCGTGTCTAAATGAGAGACAGCTAAACCTAAAAATCCATTTTAATTATGATTCCTTTAATTTTCAATACGTGTTAAGCGGTATAATTAATTATTAGATAGATAATTAATTATAGATATTCCATCTGAAGTGAGGTTATCTTACATTTTTAAAATATTTTAAATTGAAATTAGAATCAAATTAGTAGTAGTAGTAATATTTTTCATGGCCTCCACCCGTTGGTAATTTAGCCACATAAGAATCAAATTATATGACATGCATGAAATTATAAATCATACAATTCGCCCTTGTGGTCATCTGGCCCAGGGGGTCAAACTCGGTTTGTTTACATTTTTTTCATTCCAAGGGGAGTGACGTCATGGAGCTCCTCTTTTTGTAAGATCTTTCGGAACAAACCATTTATAAATATTTATATACGATATATTATTAATAAAGCAAAATAAATACCAGGGTCTAAATTAGTTTAATCAGAAACTATAAAATTTGCAAACAAAACAAAATGAATGTGAACTAGGTTATAGGCAGTCAACAATGCTGCCACATAGAAAAATACAAGCAAGGAGGGCTTCATGACGTGGACCAATCAAAAACTGTGACCGGAAAATTGTTTATTTACTAGTTTCTGGCCAACCTGTGTATTTTAAAGACCTTGATCTGGCCAACTTCATAAAAAAATGTATATTTACTATGTTAAGTTATAACATAACCTCACCTTGTCAGATAATAATTAATATCGCTTGATTCGTATTGAAAAAATATGGGGAATGACTTCCCCGAGACTTTCTCGTATATTCTTTTGGAATTACGTCTGTTCAAATTCATTTGTTTATATTTACCCTTTTTTTAATGACACCTGTATGATTTTGTTTTTGATTTTTTTTCCAAAATTAACGAATATTTTCTATTTCTTCTTTATTTCAAAAACTATTCAGTTTTCAAGAAAATATCAAAGAATAAAAACTTTTTAAAATTGAGTATTCTATCATAATATAACAAAAAAATTGAAAATTTCAAAATTTTGGAAAAAACTTTTTAAGTAAAGTACTACTTCCAAGTGACGTATTTACTCCAAAAGTTGATAGAAATCTACAATTTTAGTGTAAGGAGCATATACCAAATTTCATTGATCTAGCTGCATTGGTTTTTAAGTAATCGTGTTACACACACACACACCCAGACGTAATTCCAAAAGAATATACGAGAAAGTCTCGGGGAAGTCATTCCCCATATTTTTCTCCAGTTATAATACTAAATATAGAAAATTTATGTACATATATTACTAAGATTAGATAGGATGAAAATTAGAGCCTAATTTTGTTGCAATATTGCAATGTTAATTTATTATTAGCCCTTTTAATAAGCGATTAAATGTTAAAGAATCGCATTTTGTGACGCGATTACCGTTTAATCTTCTCTTAATTACGCTATTACATTTTATCCATTTTGAAATTTTTTCTGAAATTTTTTTTAAACCCAAGTGGCGTGAAATAGCAAAATTTGTATACATAATAGTAAACTCAACGTGAGATCATTCAATATCCATTATTCCCGTTAAAAATAATTATAAATTTAATAATAGGCCTTTAAATGGTACTATAAAAGAATCTTTTGATTATTATTAGCTCTCTCAATAAAATTTTCTTACGCAAACGTTAATGCATTCGATTAACCTTCTCTTTTAATCATAATAATCACAACAACAACAACAACAACAACGTTCAAAAGGATTTATCAGTTTTACTTTCAAGTAAAATGCCAATGTCAATCAAAAAGGCAATCTTTCATACAAATAAGAGAAATTTACAAACAAAAACATGTTTGTCTTTGTAAATTAATACAAATTTAATTTAGTTTTTTTTTTTTTTTTTTTTTTTTTTTAACACCTCACACTTTTTTCTCATTCACACTCACACACTCACACACATTCACACAGGCTTTTCGGCAACTCAGGCCATATAAGACTTTTTACGATATCCGTTATTGATAAATATACATATATGGGGTCCAGGCATTCTTATTTAAGCCATTTGGTATCCAAATGGCTTAAATAAAATCATCGGACTGCCTGGGGTCCGAACCCGCGACGTTTAGCACGCTAACCTCTACGCCATGCCCCGAGGCAAACAGAATGCGCAAAATCCTAGCCACTAACCCAGAAATGCCTGAATACATCAAAACGGTGGGAGGCAGCTGGAGCTCATCAAGCTCGGAAACACTAGAGCTACTTATGGATACCCACTTCCCAGGTTGTAAACTGGAAGAACCTCGACAGCCAACTTCTATAAGAAGTTATGATTATGCCCACAAAATAGTCAAGAAAGACGTGTTACGATGGGCCATAAATGGGTTCATGCCATATAAAGCGGCCGGGCCTAATGGCATTATTCCGGCAGAGTTACAGGTGGCCCAGGAGGAGATCATTCCGTGGCTGGAGGTAATCTTCGGGGGCTTGCCTTAATCTCTGCTACGTACCAAAGCTGTGGAGGGAGGTCAGAGTTGTCTTTATACCCAAAGGGGGAAGGACATCTCACTGCATGGCCAAGGATTTTGGACCAATTAGTCTATCATCATTCTTCCTAAAGACGCTGGAGAGACTCATGGAAAGCCACATGAAGGGAAGTATTGAGCCTTCGAGATGGTCCGAATCTCAACACGCATATAGAAAAGGGAAATCTGTAGAAACAGCCCTACATACTCTGATTCATAAAATTGAAAAATCTATGCATCACAAAGAGAACACACTGGTAGCCTTCCTAGATATAGAAGGAGCCTTCAATAATATCAAGCCAGACGCGATAATCTCATCTCTGGTGGGTCTAGGGGTAGACACACCACTTAAGGAGTTCATCAACCAACTGCTAAGAAGCAGAGTGATAAACTCTGAATTAGGGAAAGCCACGATAAGGGAGATATCCGGTGAGGGGCACACCTCAAGGAGGAGTTCTATCACCTCTCCTGTGGAACTTAACCCTCAACAAAATACTAGTGGAACTGGACCAGGCAGGCTGCGAGGTAGTCGCCTATGCTGACGATATTGCCTTGGCGGCATCTGGAAAATTTCCTAGATACGCTCTCATCCTTGCTACAGAGAGCTCTGACGAGGCTAACTAAATGGTGCAGTGAATGCGGACTTGGAGTGAATCCAATGAAGACAGAGTTGGTCCTCTACACAAAAAGAGAAAGATCCCCCACTTTACTTTACCGTCGGTAGGGGAGTAACACTACGCCTTTCAGATCAAGCTAAATTTCTGGGATTAACCCTAGATAACAAGCTAAACTGGAACCGTAATACACAAGAAAGGACAAGGAAAGCTTTATGTGCCCTGTATACTTGCAAAAAAGCCATAGGAAAGAAATGGGGCTTGCAACCCAGAATCACCTACTGGCTCTACAAAGTGGTTATTAGGCCCCTATTAATGTATGGTGTAGTGGTGTGGTGGACTGCCCTCGAAGAAAGGAACCCACCAAAGAGAGTTGGGCAAGGTACAGAGACTAGCTGAGGTACTGTGTACTGGCTGTCTTCGCACAACCCCATCCAAAGCACTAGACACCATCCTTTATTTAGAGCCGTTAGATCTCCTTGGAGAACAAGTAGCGGCTAGTGCAGCTCTGAGGCTAAACATGATTAACCCGTGGAGGGAACACACTTTGGCCACTCCATGATTCTGCAGGAGTTCAGAGATCTGTCAAAGAACATCGATTACGTAATCCCCCAACCCTTCTTCGAGAACAGTTATCTACTCTAATCCCTTCAAGGGAAGAATGGAACAGTAACTCGATTCTCCATTGCGAAGCCTTAACTGTATATACAGATGGGTCGAAGCTAGAGAACAGACTGGTTGTTTACATTTTTCATTCCAAGGGGTGACGTCATGGAGCTCCTCTTTTTGTAAAAGATCTTTCAGGAACAAACCATTTATAAATATTTATATACGATATATTATTAATAAAGCAAAATAAATACCAGGGTCTAAATTAGTTTAATCAGAAACTATAAAATTTGCAAACAAAACAAAATGAATGTGAACTAGGTTATAGGCAGTCAACAATGCTGCCACATAGAAAAATACAAGCAGGGAGGAGCTTCATGACGTGGACCAATCAAAAACTGTGACCGGAAAATTGTTTATTTACTAGTTTCTGGCCAACCTGTGTATTTTAAAGACCTTGATCTGGCCAACTTCATAAAAAAATGTATATTTACTATGTTAAGTTATAACATAACCTCACCTTGTCAGATAATAATTAATATCGCTTGATTCGTATTGAAAAAATATGGGGAATGACTTCCCCGAGACTTTCTCGTATATTCTTTTGGAATTACGTCTGTTCAAATTCATTTGTTTATATTTACCCGTTTTTTAATGACACCTGTATGATTTTATTTTCATTTTTCTTTCCAAAATTAACGAATATTGCCTTTTTCTTCTTTTATTTCAAAAACTATTCAGTTTTCAAGAAAATATCAAAGAATAAAACTTTTTAAAATTGAGTATTCTATCATAATATAACAAAGAAATTGAAAATTTCAAAATTTTTGGAAAAAACTTATTAGGTAAAGTACTACTTCCAAGTGACGTATTTACTCCAAAAGTTGATAGAAATCTACAATTTTAGTGTAAGGAGCATATACCAAATTTCATTGATCTAGCTGCATTGGTTTTTCAAGCAATCGTGTTCACACACACACACCCAGACGTAATTCCAAAAGAATATACGAGAAAGTCTCGGGGAAGTCATTCCCCATATTTTTCTCCAGTTATAATACTAAATATAGAAAATTTATGTACATATATTACTAAGATTAGATAGGATGAAAATTAGAGCCTAATTTTGTTGCAATATTGCAATGTTAATTTATTATTAGCCCTTTTAATAAGCGATTAAATGTTAAAGAATCGCATTTTGTGACGCGATTACCGTTTAATCTTCTCTTAATTACGCTATTACATTTTATCCATTTTGAAATTTTTTTTTTTTTAAACCCAAGTGGCGTGAAATAGCAAAATTTGTATACATAATAGTAAACTCAAAGTGAGATCATTCAATATCCATTATTCCCGTTAAAAATAATTATAATTTAATAATAGGCCTTTAAATGCTACTATAAAAGAATCTTTTGATTATTATTAGCTCTCTCAATAAAGTTTTCTTACGCAAACGTTAATGCATTCGATTAACCTTCTCTTTTAATCATAATAATCACAACAACAACAACAACAACAACGTTCAAAAGGATTTATCAGTTTTACTTTCAAGTAAAATGCCAATGTCAATCAAAAAAGGCAATCTTCTTTCATACAAATAAGAGAAATTTACAAACAAAAACATGTTTGTTTTTGTAAATTAATACAAATTTAATTTAGTTAATTCACCTTTTCGAATAAGAAACCTAGTGGGAGAAGAAAATTATTTTTTTTGTCTTTCGGCACCTGAGGCTTCATACCCCGTAGGGGCAATTCAAGTATTAAGGAAGAAAATCTTCAAGCTGTTAACACCCCCTCCCTCTTTTTTAGACCTTTTTCTGGAAAAACTGCCTTTTTTCTTTTAAAAATGTTTACAAAATTTTAATCCGTCTACGTTCTCATATTAGATAGTAAATATAATAAATTCCCCTTCCAATACTTAGGTAATAACTGAATAATCTCATCTATATATATAATTCGCTAATGTCCGGTCGGTCTGTATGTCCGTTTGTCTGTCACGCTCTATTTAGGCAACTTCCCGTTAGAATTTTGAAACGACATTTTTTATGATTAAAGAGGATCTTCTAGTGATTACATGAAAATTATTTTCATCTCGAAATTCCTATAACTTTTTGAGTTATTAATTTCTAAAGTTACGATTTCTCCCATAGAAAATGTATAGAGAAATATTTATGTATTCTTTCCATTTGTGTATTCTATGAATGTAAACAAATCCTCAAGCAGGCACTGGCCTGGAATATAGTAATATTTTTTTTTATAATTAAAAAAGGTGGCCCGCGTGGCTTGGAGTAGGGGTTAGCGTGCTAACCTTGTATAACAAAAGTTGAGGGTTTGGACCGCAGGCAGTCCGATGATTTTATTTAAGGTGCGCGCCTCGGGGTACTAATTTTGGGAGTTTCCAGGGGTCACAATTTTGAAGCTATCGACCTCAAATTTTTTTTTAAATTAAAGCTATTTAAGATATCTAATTAAAATATCTCATTAAATAAATATATTTAAAAAAAGGAGCTCTATAAGTTGTAGATAATTAAATTAGTAATCACCCGGGGTGGCAGAAGAGGGAGGGGGGCCACCCCCCCTACCCCAAAGCACCCGGAGTGGGGACAGGCAGTCCGATGTTTTTTTAAGAGATTTGAAAATAGAAGGGGTCAAAAAGAAAAGAAAACAAACAACACAAAATATATATTTTATATATAGCGTATACCGCTTATCTGGTATGGGTTGGGGGGCGGAAAGAGGGGGGGGGGGGGGGGGGGGGGGGGGGGGGGAGGAAGAGAGAGAGGGAATGGTTAAAAAAAAAAAAAAAAAAAAAAAAAATTAGTAATCATTGTGTTAAAGAATAATTAATTTTTTGTATTTCAAATATATCAAGAGCTTCAGCTCACAAGACCTCTCAATCGCATTATCAATTGAATAGAACTTTACTGTATGTTAAGAGATTTCACTTCACAAAAATGAAATTAAAGTGTTACTTTCGGTTCATGTTTCAAATTTTCTTATATTTTGAAAGCAAACATACCCACAAACACGCACGCACACAGACACAGAGGGTTGATGGGTTGATTGGTTGGTTTCCAGCCATGCCGCATTTCCTGTACCGTCCGCCGATCGACTTGTTCTTCGATGGACGGGCACCTTCCTCGCGCAGGGCGAACATCGACGACGGGGGTCGCACCAGTTATGGTACACACAACAACACTCTCTTATTATACGCTTTTAAACATTCCCGCAATACATATACACTTTAGATCTCTCTTTGAATTTATTTAAAATAGCTGCTTTTAGGTTTTTTATTTGTTTAAAAGCTGTAAAACTTGAATAGTCTCCATCCCTTTTAAATAGGCAACAAAATAATCTCTTTTGAGAAGATTTTGCATAGCTAACAGGCGCACTTGATTAGTGGCGCCTCTTGTGTCGAGTCGATGAACTTTTGCTCCCAATGGGACTATCGCTAGTTTTCATTATAAATGTGGATTTTATAGTTGGATAATCGTTAATAGGTAAATAAAAAAATAGCAGCCAAAATTATTTCATTTATTGGTCCACTAGGCTGGCGTTTCGGTCTCGGTCAAGACCTTCCTCAGAGCTATAACAACATAAAGTATATTTTTTTTAATATTATTTTTTGTGAAATTTTACAAATTATAACATGGCATCATTCAAAGATATTATAATTACCTTGCGGGCTGTCAATATAGCCAAATAACTCAATCATTATAATTTGTAAAATTTCACAAATAATTAAAAAAAAAATATATATACTTTATGTTGTTATAGCTCTGAGGATGTTCTTGACCGAGACCGAAACGTCAGCCTAGTGGGTCAATAAATGAAATAGTTTTGCTGCTATTCTTTTATTTACCTATTATTTTCATTATCTTTTTGAATGCAATGGCGTATTAAGACCCTCTTTATACGGTATCTATTTTAATATTAAAAATTTCAACTATTAGGCCTAATACAAGAAAAATTTTTATTTTCCTCCAAACTGATATAAGGCTAATGAAATGAAAATAGCTAACGTCGCTCATTTTCCAATTTCACAAAATGAATGTTCTTTTTTTCTGGTGGATTTAGAATTAATCTACTAATTCAAATAGAAAATCTCTTTGAAGTAAATTATTCTTTGATTGTAATTCAAGCCGTCATAAAGTGTCTGATTGGAATAGAAAATAAAATCTCTTTGCGGGATTTTAATTAATTAATTTTTTAATTGATTTTTTTTTTATTTCGCCCCTTCAGCTACTGAGGCCATTTAGGAAATGAATTTATTTATTTGCCAAATGTGTACTTATAGTGTTTTTTTTTATTTGCTTATATCTCCAGGCAAGGGCGGATCCAGAGGTGTTTCTCGGGGGGGGGGGGGGATCTGGTGTGACTCGTCGCACAGTACACTATTTTTTCTTAATTTCGGTAATTTAAAGGCGCATTCTGTACTTGTTTGCCAGAATATAAATACAAATCAAATTTTTAAATATTAATTTTTAAAATTTTATGAGGTATGTTTTTGTGGCTGGAAGTATTATTATTAAGGAGTCAAAAAATCCAAGACATAGGCAGCCAAAATTATTTCTTTTATTATTGCCGTTCCAGCTGACGTTTCGGCCACTGGTCTGGTCTCTTCGCCCCGGCGCGAGATGGCCTAGACCAGTGGCCGAAACGTCAGCCTGGAACGGCAATAATAAAAGAAATAATTTTGGCTGCCTATGTCTTGGATTTTTTTTTGACTCCTTAATAATTAAAATTTTAAATTAAAAATAAATTTTTTTTCGAAAAATAGTATTTTTTCAAATCTCGAGAGGGGGGGTAATGACCCCCTTTCTCCCCCTTGTATCCGCCCTTGTCTCCAGGACAACTAATCGAAGATGGATTAACTTATAAATTAAAAAAAGACTTTCATAACTTCCAATTTAATAGGGTTTTTTATTTAAATCATTTCGTCTTCTATTACCATTTGACTTTAAGAAATTTACCAATATATAGGCTATTACAACAAATCATATATCCAGCGGGAGTTCAACAGCATTCTTCAACTAGGCCACTCATCTGTTTGTATGCATCGGTAGATATTCATTCTTCTTTCTACTTGCCAGGCCGGAGAATTTATTCTTTAAAATTATTTTATGACCAACCCAGGGTTCAAAGCCCGTTGATTTTTTTTTTTATTAACAATATCCGTTGTTGTTTTGTTTCTTCTATTCAAAGATAAGATTGATAAAAAAAAATCTCAAAAATGTTTTACGCTTTCTTGTTTCTTTTGTGTAAAATTCAAATTTTCTAAACATCCTTCCTTGATTTTCACTTAACATATTGAGAGTGCATGTTTTTGTTTAACTATGTCAAGGTGCATCACAAAATAATAGTATATTTTCTCATTTTGCTTTCAAAATTGTTTAATCTTGTTTTGAGCTTAAAGGTCCCGGCACCCCCTCAGGAAAAAAATTTCAAGAAAATGATTTTTTTTTTATTGAAATTTTAACCATGAAAATTAATTTTTATTAGAATTTAAAGGTTGGAGCGCAAAGGGCCCGGGCCCCCTCAGAGGGCCCGGGGATATAGTCCCCCCTGTCTGCGGCCCTGCACGTCACGTTGAAAGATTAGATTCATTGAAAAATCAATTTACTTTTCATTCTAAGCAACAGGTTTGTATCTATTGTTTGTAGTCTACACTACAAACGATTAAATGGTGATGGAGTTAAAACAAAAATAGTCAATTAAATTAACTCTCTCACGGCTGGCGTATTCCTCTCCAAATATTATCTCAAAACGAGGACCATCCCCACTTGAATTCAACTTTCCCTATGATTAAATTAAGACAAGAGTCATAATTAATTTCTTAACTCATAGAAAAATTAATTAGAGTACAGAAACAATATTAGGAGTAAAATAAGTAAGTTTATGTTAAGGGGGTTCAGGAGCGACGTCTAAACGTAGTACTTAAAAAAAAACTAGACTATTATAAGGAATTTCTTTTTTTAAATGAATTAAATTCATAAGAGATTATTGGGACATCGAGCTATAATTTTTTTAATGACTTATTAAAAAATTATCGTAATTAATTTTTTTGTTATCAAGCAAATACAAAAAAACAATCTGTCCCAATAATCTTTAATTTTTTTTAAATTTAAAAATGAATTTATTGTTATTATTAATCACATATTAATTAAGAAATTTTTAAAATAAGCTTAGATGATTTATTTAAAATTCAACTGTCAAATTAGTTCAGCATTCTTGCAATAGATGGCAGGCTAGTCTAACAGCCGATCTCCTATTAGCCTATATTTATATATTTTTATGCTTTTATAAAAGATACATAATATATAATAACATTTATAAAGTATTTATTGTTAAAAGATCAATGAAAAATCAACCAAATACATTAAATATTATTAGCTACCATTCTGACATCTCTTGGCAAATTTTTGAATTACTTGATTTTTTTGGGCATACTTTTTATGACACACTACGCCAAACATGCGTAACACCTTCGCTCCCGTAGCCCCTTAAGTTGAAGAGCTGTTTTTTTTTTTTTACAAATACTGTAGTAAATTTTTTTATTATGATTTCTTTTCAGCTGTTTCGAGATTTTCGTTTCCACGTACGGGTCGTGCCAATGGAGTCCTTAACAGCAACTACGACGGTGATCTTGCAGGTAATTTCACGACTTTCCTCTCTCTAATGGAGGACATAAGCCTTTTACTTAGCCTACCTAAATGCCACCTAATTAGGAAACCCTTTCCGACCTTTTGAACCATCTAGCACCAACAAAAAAAAAATATTCTATGATAAATTTGTACCTGTATTTCCTAAATTATTCAAATGACGGAATTAGAAGCAGTAATGATATTAATGTCAATTTAAGAGATTAATTTATTTATATTCATTGAAATATTTCTATCAGCCGAGGTAAAACGCTTCTTGTCTCATGCGGTATTAATAATTTAATCTTCCCGTTGAGTTCGTCACTAGACTAAATTTACTTGCATTCCATGGAAAGGGATCGATTCATATACGAGTTCACAAGATTATTTTCTCACTGAAGATATATTTTTTTTTTGTCTGAAGATTGTTTTCATTATTGTTCTATCGGCGTTCTTCCGGGGTGGTTGGTGGCCTGGTGAGGCTTTGCGTTGTCTTTTTTTATTCTCCCTCTCCTTTATTTTTTGTCATGGTGTTTTTTTTTTTTTTTTTTGCGTTCTTTTATTTTACCTCGCGTTGCATACCGCTGAACGTTGTTCGGATTGGTTGTGTGCTAAACAAGAATTATGTAATACAAGGCTGAGAAATATACTCTGCAACTATGTAAACTTTCAAATAGGGCCAATGGAGCTGACCAGCTCTTGCCCGTAAATAAATTCTATTCTATTGTATTTTATTCTATGTAGACAGCCAGGACAAGAAATATAACACTATTTTATTTCAAAGTGCTCGTCGAAGTTTCGGATGCTAATCGCCCCCTTCCTCAGGATTGAGCAGCTGTCAATTATAACAATTAGGTGTAATTTTAACATTTAGATTACAATTCTAAGATATGCTTTGAGTCAATACAAGATGTTGTTGAAGCAATAGATTCTCCAACAACATCTTGTATTGAATCAAAGCATATCTTAGAATTATACATTGTAATCTAAATGTTAAAAATACGATTTAAACTTTCAACCGTTGGTTCTCGTTGAAACATTTTGTAAATTAAAAATTAAATATACAAATTAAACACTAGGATATTTGTTTCAAAGGTTTTATTAATTAAAAAATTAACACTTGATACGTATTTCGACAATTCCTTCGTCATCATCAGAAGGGATTACATTGCCCTTGGGGCTTGGTGTGGAGGTTAGCGTGCTAACCTCGTATACCAAACGTCGCGGGTTCGGACCCCAGGCAGTCCGATGATTTTATTTAAGCCATTTGGATACCAAAAGGCTTAAATAAGAATGCCTGGACCCCAAATATGTATATTAAATCAATAACGGATATCGTAAATGTCTTATATGGCCTGAGTTGCTGAAAAGACAGTGTGAATGTGTGTGTGAGTGTGAGTGTGAATGAGAAAAATGTGTGAATGTTTAAAAAAAAAAAAGTGATTACATTCTAAATTAGAATAAATAATAATAAATAACCTAGTGTTTAATTTGTTAATTTGTATATTTAATTTTTAATTTTTAAGTTAAAAATACCTCTACAAATTAACACCTAATTGTTATAATTGACACATGACAAAAAATCTGATGTGACAAGCACAGAACACAATTTTCTTTTACTGAAGATAAGAGACGTGCGACCAGTCACACCAGATTTTTAGAATTTAAATCACCGGCACTCTGATCATTATTAAGTTCGTATATTTTTTTCCTTCAACTGGCCCAGATAATATATTTACATTCAGAAATGATTTTTTTCTTCTTTCGAATGAAATTTGTGGTTTTCCTTCTAACGATTATTATTATTAGCTTCCAAACAAACCAAGAGTATTTAAATGATTTCTGTGGCCACTCGCAACACACCCTAATATTAATAAAATCTTAAATTCTTTTAAAAAGTTGTGATCTAACGAGCAACTTTTTCATTTTATTTTCCTTTCGGCTGCTGAGGCCATTTAGCGGTTATGGTATATAATATCATGGCTTTCCGGGATCACCCTCCCGAGGTATGGCAGGCTAGTCTAACAGACGATCCCCTTTTGTCCTATATCTGGCCTATATTTATATATTTTTATGCTTTTATAAAAGATACATAATATATAATAACATTTATAAAGTATTTATTGTTAAAAGATCAATGAAAATCAACCAAATGCATTAAATATTATTAGCTACCATTCTGACATCTCTTGGCAAATTTTTGAATTACTTGATTTTTGGGCATACTTTTTATGACACACTACGCCATCTTATCGGGAAAAACATGCGTTACCACTTCGCTCCCGTATTATTTTTTTTGTATTGCGATTTTTCAATTTTTGTTAAAAATTTAATTAGCTTTAATTAATTATTTTAATTTTAAATAATTTTTATAAATGATGCCTTTATTAAGTTGCTAACTTCACAAAACTTTTATACCTCAGATATATGTGAAAAAAACTCATTTTTTTTAACTCGTCGATTAAGCGTGTTCTTGTTTACTATCTCGATGATTTGCTATCGGTCGGTTAAGTATGCTAGTTGTCTAGAATTGAAGAAGGTGATTGTGGCTATAACTTCACATTTGTTCTAAAATATTTGATTGTAATTTTATTTTTTGGTGACATTGAACTTTAGGGAATTTTTTGCACAAATATTTGCTTTGATTTGGTTGTCTGCCTGTGTGTAGGTGTCTGAGTGAAATCCTCTTCTTCTCTTTAAAGTAAATTCACACTCTTTTTTAAGAAAAGAAAAAAAAAAGTGATCAAATCTAGTATGTGTGTGTGTGTGTGTGTGTGTGTGTTAGAAGGAGAAAGAGACAATAAATAGCAAATGTTTTTAACAAGGAACACCTGTTGCTCTCTCTCTCTCTCTCTCTCTCTCCCCCCCTTCTTTTTCTTTACAATTCATGCAAATGTGGAAATGTCAATTGACGTGATATCGAGAATATCTACGGGATTGAAAAAATCAGCACGAAAAAGGATTAGGTTAATAAATGGAAAAAAAAATATATATCACTTTTTAGATAAGGGAGTATTATTACATTAATTTTAATTTTTTTTAATACCGCCCTTTTAGCCACTGGCGCACAGCACACAACTTTCTCTTACCTTCGGTAATCGAAAGTTGTGTTCTGTGCTTGCCACACCAGATTTTTCGTGTCGATATATATTCAGTTTCCGACAGTATGGAACTTTTGAATTCAAATGTAAAATTTATAAGTATGGGAAAATATTTATATTTTGTTACCATGGCAACCATTTTTCCTATCTTTCCTATGAAATACAAGAGTAAAGTGGTCTTCAGAAGAATTCAACGGCAAAATGAGAATATGCATTTTAAAGAGCATCTAAAAAATAATTGATTTTTGAATTTTAATCAAAATCGTTGGAGCGAATTTTGAGAAAATCCAAAAAAACTGAAAAAGTACATCAGTAAAGTACTAGTACTTTTTGACCGATTTTGATTAAAAGCTTATTTTCACGGTCCAGGAGGGTACAAAATTTAAATAAAAAATTTCAACCTCCTAGCTCAATTTTTTTTGCCTATATTCTTGAATATTTTGTAAAAATACCTATTTTGAAAAATCCGGGGGCTCAAAATTCATTTTTGACCTATAGTTTCTATGGCAAAGTTTCTTGGAATGACCCATAGAACAAGAATCGCGATGTACCTTTTTACATTTTTTCGGTCCCATACAATTTGACCCACCCTAATATATATAGATATGAAAAATTTCGGGGGGGGGGGGGGGAGGCCCCCTTGTAAAACGCCCGGGGCGAAAAAAAGGTTGCGGGGGGGACAGCTAAAACACGTTACGCCACTGGTTCGTCGGATGACATTACTTCTGATTCAATAGTCATATCATCCAAGAGCCTCTCTGAGCTCGAGGCAAACATCGCACATGTCCTGATGAAGGCCGGAATTTCAGCCGAAACATCAACATAAAGTTAGAAAATCCTTCCTTAGAAATTTTCAATTTTTATAATTTTAATTTTATTTTAAAATAAAATTTTCAAGTTCTCCCTGTTATTTATTTTAATTGACATATCTCCATTACTTGTATGTCGGACATTAATGTTGTATAATATAAAAGATAAAGGCTTTGATAAATGGCACAAAAAAATAGAAATAAAAAAAAGTAATAATTAAACTTTTTCATTTATTTATTTATTTATTATCTTGACATGGTGCTCAACTCTTTTGTAAACATGTTAATTATAGGTATATTTAATTAAAAACGATTAATAGTTATATTTTATAGGTTATAATTGTTGCTAAATGATTTTTATCTCTCTTAAAAAAAAATAAATATTAATTGAAATATAAAGAGTGAATTTATTACTAAAACACACCTTAAAAGTAAAAAAAAAAAAAAACGATTTAAATAATTAGATATTTTGTTTGTTTGCTAAAAACTAAGTCAACGGTGTTAACTTTTAGACAAGAGAAGCGTTTATTTTTTTGGCTTCTTTCTTCGTTTCGAGGTTCTGATTTTGAAAAATTGCGGCCACAATTTTGAAGCTATCGACCTCAAATTTTTTTTAAATTAAAGCTATTTAAAATATCTACAACTTAAAGAAGCCCTTTTTTTGTTTTTAAAAAAAAAATTTTTTTTTAGATTAATCACATTAAATAAAAGATATTAAAAAGAAATTCGGTCTATATCTTATAGATAATTAAATTAATAATCATTATATTAAAAAATAATTAATTTTCTATCCTTAATTAATTATGCTGGAACCTTTCAAATGAAATGGAATAAATCCCTTGTTTCCCTATGCGCGGAACTAACGCCATCTCTTGCCGCCTAGAATAAACAGCTTTCATAATCAGCTGGAGACGGTTTTTCGAGACTCGCTCCTTAAGGCTGACCGCACACGGTCTATTTTTAGTCGAGCGATAGTTTAGTCGATGGGAATATATGCATTAAGTTCAATGAAGGTGCGCACACACAACTGCGGCTCAACTCGATTTTTTAATCAAATGCGATCGATCTGCACTTTTGATTTTTTACTTTCTCTTACCTATGTATATATGTAATATATATATATAGAGAAAGTATTGGATTCATGTCAAAAATTCGATGTCGAGATTTTGATGGATCTTCACGTTTTGAGGTCCCCTGAATCCAAAAAAAGTGGTTTTCGCGACATGGTCTGTCTGTGGGGGGGGGGTGTGGGGTGTGTGTGTTCAATTTTAAGCATGAAGGAATTGAACTATGAGGCTGAAATTTTATATATAAGTTAAACACCCCCCGGGACCGGACAAATAAGCTTTTAATCAAAATCGGCCAAAGAGTACTAGTACTTTACTGATGTACTTTTTCAGTTTTTTTTCGATTTTCTCAAAATTCGCTCTAACGATTTTGATTAAAATTCAAAAATCAATTATTTATTAGATGCTCTTTCAAATGTATATTCTCGTTTTGCCCTCAAAATTGTTTGAAGCACACTTTACTCTTGTGCTTCATAGGAAAGATAGGATAAATGGTTGCCATGGTAACAAAATATAAATATTTTCCCATGTTTATAATTTTGACATCTTTAATTTCTAATATCCCTACTGGCGGAAACTAAATATATTTCGACACAAAAAATCTGGTGTGACAAGCACAGAACACAACTTTCGATTACCGAAGGTAAGAGAAAGTTGTGTGCTGTGCGCCAGTCACACCAGATTTTTTTAACATCTTTACCGTTGAATGTTCAAATATAATACAATATAGAACAATAATGGAATTAAAAAGTTGAGTCGATATCGATCCCGTGTGCGCATGCTACACAACTAAACAGTTTAGTTGGGTAAAAATTGATTATGCATCACGTTTTTAGGCCAACTCAACTAAATAGTTTAGTAGATTTAAAATCGACCGTGTGCGGTGAGCCTAAAGGTGGAATTCCGAGCAACGCGACAGAGCCCCGGCGTCAACAGCGTCACTGCTGCCGCGACTTCCGATGTCGGCGTCAGTAAACAAACGCCACCTATTGTTCTAACCTAAAAAATTTTAATCCTAAACGCTGCCATTTTTTTTTTTTTTTTGTATTGAAAATAGAAAAACATTTTTAGGTATAAGTAATGAGTTAGATGCTGGTCAAACATAGCTAAGGTGTATGTTGTAATAGTTAGATACTCGGAATTTCTCAAGGCTCTAATAATTGGCTATTCTTTTTACTTTTATCCTAGCGGTGCATTATGAGCGGGCAAATGGCTATGATTAGCGATGCGATTAGTTTCAATCATCCAAGGACTGACCTGTGAGTGTCTCAATACAAGACAAGTGACAAGGTCAGCTCTCCCTCCCTCTCTTGCTTAATAACCTCCCAAGCTCTTTAATTAATAATTTTCAGTTTTCTTTTATCACGATCAATAGAGATTCATTTTAACTGTAAATCCGCCTTTTAAAATTTCGTAAAATGATTTTTATTATTCTAAAATTTATTTTGTAGTTTCTTTCAGGTATTTCACATTGCTGAACCGCGGGATCTAAGGAATTGCCGGAAGATTTAATCAAACCACCAATTCATTATTGGTATAAAATTGTCTCTGATATGAATTGGTGGTTTGATTAAATCTTCCGGCAATTCCTTAGATCCCGCGGTTCAGCAGCGAAATACTTGAAAGAAATTTTAGAATAGTGATTAAACAGGTGTTACATCGTTTCCAAGACTAATGATTTTTATTATTTGAAATCCCTACCGGGATCCCCGTTTATTTACCCGAGGTGCTACACACACTTCAAAACCAACCGACCTCTGGCCGTAGCCATCTACCGGCACCCCTTGAAGTTACATTATTTCCCATCTCTAACTCCTCCTCTTGTGCTTGTTTCTACCTAGTGAACTAATCCTTATTTCTGGTTCCTTTTATCCAACCTCTTCTATCCTAGGGGGATTGTCCTAGTTTGAGGAGGGACTCCCTCAGCTCCGACTGAGCAACTTCCTCTCCTGGGAGAGTTTTTTTTTTTTTTTAACATTCACACTTTTTTCTCATTCACACTCACATTCACACACACATACACACAGTGTTTTCGGCAACTTAGGCCATTCAAGACTTTAAACGATAACCGTTATTATGAAAATATATCTATTAGGGGCCCAGGCATTCTTATTTGGACCCTGTTATGCAATGGTGTGTCAAAGACCAAACATAAAAAATACTATTAATTAAAGCATTTGAAACAATATTCCGTGCTTAACTCAATTTTCAATTTTTGGTTTTTGACACACCATTGCATAACAGGGTCCATTTAAGGCATTTGGTATCCAAATGGCTTAAATAAAATCATTGGACTGCCTGGGGCCCGACCCCGCAGCATTTGCCCCCCCCCCCAAGGGCTCTGATTTTTATAAAATTTTATATTATTCTAAATAAAATACTCTAAAATACATCTACGAGTATACAAACTGTACAAAATTAAACAATTAATTAAATTAAATATGTTTTGACCAAATTTGAGTACCCATTTGTAAGTAAATTTTAAGAAAAAAAAATGTTTGCCCCCCCAAGAAAAAATTTGCCCCCCCCTCCCCCCAAGAAAAAGTTGAAATGACGCCACTGCCCCGCAACTTTTGGTATACGAGGTTAGTACACTAACCCCAACACCAAGCCCCGAGGGCCCCCCTCGTAGAGTTGTCTGGGGGCTATTATGGTGAGATCCAATATTCCATTCCAGTGCCTGATTGAAGATTTGTTTACATTCTGATAAAAATATGGTATTTGTTTTTCTTACACTAAAATCGTAGATCTGTTATAACCTTTAGAGAAACCCTCGGGCTTGGTGTAGGGGTAAGCGTTCTAACCTCGTATACCAAAAGTTGCGGGTTCGGACCCCAGGCTGTCCGATCATTTTATTTAAGCCATTTGGATATCAAATGACTTGGGTGAATGAATGACCCCAAATATTTATATTTCCTAAGTCTTATATGGCCTGAGTTTCCGAAAAGACAGTGTGAATGTGTGTGTAAGTGTGAGTGTGAATGAAAAAAAAAAAGTGTGAATGTTTTTTATTTAAAAAAAAAAAAAAAACCTTTAGAGAAAATACGTCAACCTTAAGTAGTACTTTAGGGCCTACCTAATAATATTTTCAAAGATTTTGAAATTTTTTTTTCTTTTGACTTAGGGTAAGATAAATTACACTATTTTCGTAAGTTTTTTTTTTTTTTTTTTTTTTTTTTCAAAAACTAAATAATTTCACAAGTGCAAATAAATAAACTGCAATTGTAAATTTTCTATAATCTTATTATAGACTTTCACGAAACATTGACACTCGCCTGATTTTATAAAAAAAAATATACATGCGCGCAAATTCGTGCCCAAACAACAATGACAACTTTGTGCCTAATTAATTTATAAGCCAACGAGGACTGAAGATGGACGAATAAATTTTGTCCGAAACGTCTCCCTTTCGGCATTTGGCATCCAAAGGCTCTCTTCATTTGCTGCACCTGTACTTATTCTTTTCCATTCCATAACATCAACAGCAACTTCTCTTCGAATTAATTCATTTATATCCAGATTTTTAAGCCACTTATTGTATTTATTAAAAAATGTTATTTTGTTGGCGAATGGAACGAACTCTACAGGATAAATTTTGAACTAGCCTTAGTATTGCCATCTAGCCAAGTGTCATATAACTAAACTTACTTACTTTACTTTACTTTACGCGAATAGGCCCAAAGGACCGCGCGATGATGAACAAATATACCTCCAGCGAGGAAACAACAAATGTATATGCCAAATATTAACACTGACTAACTCTGTGCAATTATATATACTTTTCTAATCTAAGTACTGAAGATGGTCCTTAAATAAAAAGAACCGAAACGTCTCCGGTGATTGAACCTGCATACAGAGTTTATTTATTGGCTGATCCTGCCCATAATTATCCATCTATATTTAAATTTTGTTACCATGCTTCTCCTCTTTCCTATAAAGTACAAGAGTAAAGTGGCCTTCAGAAGATTTCAATGGCAAAATGAGAATATACATTTCAAAGAGCATCTAAAAAATAAATGATTTTTGAATTTTAAACAAAATCGTTGGAATACATTTTGAGAAAATTGAAAAAAACTGAAAAAGTACATCAGTAAAGTACTAGTAGTTTTTGGCTGATTTTGTTCAAAAGCTTCGTGTCACGTACCAGGAGGGTGCCTAACTTAAATATAAAATTTCAACCTCGTAGATCAATTCCTTCTTGGTTTAAATTGAACACAGACAGACCATTTTGCGGGACCCACTTGTTTGGGCTCAGGCGAATTTTGGAAACTTCTATTGAAAGCGAGAAGAAAATTTTTAAATAAAACCACTGAAAATGTTGATATAAATATTGTATAATAGTTTCTTGTTAGTTTATTTCCTTTTCTTTCCTCATTTCAACTCTTTATTTTATAATTCCGTGCCATTTGCCTGTCAAGGTGTTCCTTTTCACACCTGCCCTATGCCATCTATATATGGTAAACTCCGAATCGCCATTGATTGATTGACAATCCAATAATTAATTATGCTCCAGGTGATAAGACCTATAAATAAGCCTTGGAATTATTTCCTCTCTATTTGGAATTAATTCTCTTGCCTTGTAAAGATAAAACTTTATTCAGTATATTAACTTTAATATAAAATTGATGTTTACCAGACTGTCTGCAACTAAAGGAATCGGGATGAAATTTTGTATAGATTTCTGGTCTAAATATAATATTTGGCCGCCGGGCCTGGCAAAAAGAAATAAGAATTGCCATTGAGTAAACAAGTAATGCCAAATTCATGAATGGGCGCCCCAGGTGAACAAAACATGTGAATGGCAACAAGCTCGAGTTCAAATCTCTCTGGTAGCAAGTTTTTTTTTTCCACTGCTTTCTTTTAGTTCCATGCAAGGGCGGATCCAGAGGTGTTTCTCGGGGGGGGGGGGGTAATCTGGTGTGGACGTATATAGAAATTTTTTCGGGGGGGGCTGTTCTCAAAAGTTTTTCTACGAAAAATTTTGTTTTCGCGGAACCAAAAAATTTTTCGTGTGCCGCCCGCGGAACTAAAAATTTTTCATGTGCCGTTCGCGGGACCAAAAATTTTTCCCAGTCGGAAAAAATTTTTTGTACCTTTTTTTTTAGAGACCAAAAATTTTTTCCGCCCGCGGAACAAGAAATTTTTCATGTGCCGTTCGCGGAACCAAAAATTTTTTCGTGTGCCGTTCGCGGAACCAAACATTTTTCATGCTCCGTTCGCGGTTTCTAAAATTTTTCCCGTTTTTTCAAATCTGGGGGGGGGGGAATTACCCCCTTTACCCCCCCCCCTTGTATCCGCCCTTGGTTCCATGACAAGAGTATATATGGCCCTAAATTTATAAACAATTTTTAACCTGGAGCTGTCCAATCTTGATTGTGTTTGATCTGTGATGTATATTCTAAAATAAAAAGAACCGAAACGTCTCCAGTGATTGAACCTCCATACATAGTCTATTTATTGGCTGATCCTACCCATAATTACCCATTTATATATCTCACAGCCACTACTCTAAACAGACAAAACACAATATATAAATATTTTCCCATTCTTATAAATTCAAATGTACCGTACTGTCGGAAACTAAATATATGTCGACACATCGCACAACGCACTTACCCTTGGTAAGAGAAAGTTGTGTTCTGTGCTTGTCACGCCAGATTTTTTTCTATATATTAATTTATCCAAAGAAAATATTTAATTAATTTTAATGCTTACATTTACATGTGTACCGTTGTAATTTTAATTTATATTTACGAGAGAGAAAGAGAGAAATATGATATTGATAATAACAGTTACGTGATTTTATAATATAACTTATTAATTAAGCGAGAACTAATTAATTAAGAAATAGCGTTTTTAAAATAAATTCTACTCCCTGTTTACTTTCTTTGACCGCCTCCTTTGTAATGTCTTTCTGACATTAAAGTCTCCAATATTCTAGGGATTCCCTCCATTTATATTTGTTTGTTTTTTTCTTCTCTTACCTATGCATATATGTAATATATATATGAGGGAAAGATATTGGATTCATGTCAAAAATTCGATGTCGAGATTTTGATGGATCTTCACGTTTTGAGGGTCCCCTGAATCCAAAAAAACTGGTTTTCGCGACATGGTCTGTCTGTGTGTGTGTGTGGGGTGGGTGTGTGTGTGTGTGGGTGGGTGTGTGTGTGTGTGTTCAATTTTAAGCATGAAGGAATTGAGCTAGGAGATTGAAATTTTATATTTAAGTTAAATACCTCCCGGGACCGGGAAAATAAGCTTTAATCAAAATCGGCTAAAGAGTACTAGCATTTTGACTGATGTACTTTTTCAGTTTTTTTTCGATTTTCTCAAAATTCGCTGTAACGATTTTGATTAAAATTCAAAAATCAATTATTTTTTAGATGCTCTTTCAAATGTATATTCTCGTTTTGCCCTCAAAATTGTTTGAAGCACACTTTACTCTTGTGCTTCATAGGAAAGATAGGAGAAATGGTTGCCATGGTAACAAAAATATAAATATTTTCCCCATATTTTTACATCTGAATTCAAATATTCCCTACTGCCGGGAACTAAATACATACCGACACAAAAAAATCTGGGGTGACAAGCACAGTACACAACTTTCGATTACCGAAGGTAAGAGAAAGTTGTGTGCTGCGCGCCAGTCACACCAGATTTTTAATTACCCGTTTTGTTGGATCCAACTGGCCGATCCTATTCATTAATTAGTTGATTATTAGCGATTGTTGTATTGTTATTAATTAAAGAATTAAAATCATAATTACGTCTCAACCTTTTTTACGCATATATCGGCCACCGATATAACAAATTTTAGTCATTATTTAGTAATAAAAGACATTTTTTGGCACTAAATCCAGTTTTATTTGAGTTAGCAATTAAAAATACAAAATAACTAAAAAAAAATAAATATTTCAATCAATATTTTTACAGTCGTTTTTTTTTCTCAATACGAAAGGAATTTTCTGAACCAAATTTTATATTTTTTTTTTTTTTTGTTCCAGTTCTATTTTAAAATGCGTGTTAATTTTATCATTGTATTGTAAATTTATTTATTAATTTAATCGTAGCTGGCCTGATGATGGAGAAGAACTTTGTAGCTGTGATGTAATAAAATGAAATAGGCAGAGGCAAACAAAAATAAGCAGCTCTCAAAGTATTTTTTTTTTTTTTGCCGCTATCATTTAATTCAGATCAATCAATTTGTGATGGTTACATCTTTTGTTTGTCGTGGTTTCTGATGGATGGATCGATCGATGGATGTGTGTTTGAGATACAGAATTGCTGGAGGTGAAACGCCAAGGACAGATGATGGCCTTTCCTCGAGTGGGACGAGCCCCTCGACCTGCAGCCTCCGCTAACCTCCTCGACAGGCTCTTCCGAGGTAAGAAGAAAAACAAAAACTCTTCCTTTAATTACTCTTCCAATTATAAATAAAATCTTCTTTCGATTTAAATGAGGCGATCGATATCCGGATAAAATTTTATATATTCTTATCAATCACTTTTGTTTCAAAATTCTCAAAAAAAAAATCTGGTGTGACTGGTGCACAGCACACAACTTTCTCCCTTCGGTAATCGAAAGTTGTATTCTGTGCTTGTCACACCAGATTTTTTGTGTCGACATGTGTTTAGTTTCCGACAGTACGAAACATTTGAAATTCAGATGTAAAATTTATAAGTATGGGAAAATATTTATATTTTGTTACCATGGCAACCATTTCTCCTATCTTCCCTATGAAATACAAGAGTAAAGTGGTCTTCAGAAGATTTCAATCACAAAATCAGAATAAACATTTTAAAGAGAATCTAGAAAATAATTGATTTTTTGAATTAAAAAAAAAAAAAATCGTTGGAGCGAATTTAGAGAAAATCGAAAAAACTGAAAAAGTGCATCAGTAAAGTACTAGTACTCTTTGGTCGATTTTGATTAAAAGCTTATTTTTACGCCCTAAGGACGTGCCTAACTTAAATATAAAATTTCAACCTCCGAGCTCTTCATTTACACTTTACTCCTGTACTTCATAGGAAAGATAGGAGAAATGGTTGCCATGGTAACAAAATATAAATATTTTACATCTTAATTCTAATATATCTCGACACGAAAAATCAGGTGTGAAAGCACAGAACACAATTTTCATTTACCAAAGGTAAGAGAAAGTTGTGTGCTGTGCGCCAGTCACCCCAAATTTTTTCTTTTTTTTATTTCAATTAAATCAAGTTATTTTGTCTAATATTTTTTTTTTGTTTATTTTTATGTCCAGATTTGTACTCACCTGAAGAATTAGACGAACTCGCTGCAATCCTCAACACCGAGAACGGCGGGAACAAGAGTCCAACAGATGGGGCCAGCAGCACCTCTCTTCATTAATTCAAATTTTATTTGTTCTTTTTTTTTTTTAATAAATAGATTGAAAATTTTAGAAATTGAAATGTTTATGTTTTAAATAAATGTTATATTTGCCATGGGCGTTCTAAAATAAATTTATTCCCCTCCTACCTTTTCCTTTGCCTCCCTTAAATAATCATTTATAAGACATTTTTATTTCCCCCTAGAAGGGAAATCGACAGGTGGTTGGCATTTGTTTTGTTTTTTTCTTGTATAAAGTCATTTCTGACATGACACGTCCTCCGGTAGCCATCGATATTGACTTAAAAACTTTTACCAAAATTCAAACCCCTAAATGGCGTCTGTAGCCGAAAAGGGTTTAAAAATATATATATCAGCTATACTGAGGAAATTTGACTATAAATTTTATTGAATTTTTTTAATACAATGAAGCGATCCACGGCTTCCGGAGGGCGTTCAACATTCTTGTTTTTCTGGGGCCGAATCCAGCACCTCTGGCATTATCTTGGTGGTTGTTGTCGAATCTTCTTACTTAGAAATTGAAGAAAGAAAAAAAAACAAGAAGAAAATGCAGTCAATTTAGTTTATTAAAATTTATTGAGATCAGCCCACGGCTAACGTTTCGGTCCTAGGTTACCATCACCAGAGCTGGGGCAGTGTCAAAACAAGGGCGGATACAAGGGGGGTTAAAGGGGGTAATTACCCCCCCTCCCCCCGAGATTTGAAAAAAATACTTTAAAAAAAAAAATTTATTTTTAATGTAAAATTTAAAAAATTAATACTTAACAATTAGATTTGTATTAAATACAAGTCAAATTTTTACGGACGGGAATAAAATTCTGGTTCCACGAAAGAGGGAATGCTCCGCGGGCGGCACATGAAAAAAATTTTGGTTCCGCGGGTGGCAAAAATTTTGCGTCTCTAAAACAAGGTAAAATATTTTTACGGACGGGAAAAAATTTTTGGTTCCGCAAAGGGAATATTCCACGGGCGGCAAAAATTTTTGTGTCCGGAAAATTTCTATATACGCCCCTGTTGTATTTATATTCTGTCAAACAAGTACAGAATGCGCCTTTAAATTACCGAAATTAAGAAAAATAGTGTGCCGTGCGACGAGTCACACCAGATCCCCCCCCCCCCCCCCGAGAAACTGGGCTGATCTCAATAAATTTTAATAAACTACATTTTCTTGTTTTTTTCTTTCTTCAACATCTACTCTCGATAGCCATATATCTCCCTGTAACCTAGAAATTAATTAAAATGGAATTTAAATTTAAAATAATTTTATACTCTTTGTTCTTATTATAGGAGATATAAAAGTTTCACTTCATGTTACGGTTCTCTTAAAAGGCAAAAATTAGTTTTTTTTTTTTTTTTTTTTTACACCCTCCCCCCCCCCCCCCCCCCACCCCCCCCCCCCACCCCCCCCCCCCCCCAAATTTTTCTCATTTAACCACCGGTCCAAAGCTAAAAAAAACATCCGCCGCCCGGCCCCCAACCCCCGGGGTGGGAAAGGGGAGGCGGCCCCACCCCAACCCGGGCCAAAAATTATTAATATTATATTGATTACCAATTAAATTTGATAAATATGGACGTATTCTATTACAAATTATTTTAGAAAAATAAAAATAGTCTTATTGTTAAATACGGACTCTCAATTTAGTCGGTTCACATCGCCTCCGGGTTGCAGCCTTCGCAGGCGTTTCTAAATCATTCAAAGAGAAACCATTTTATTTATATATTCTTATAAATTTTATTTTAATTAACTATTAATTATTTTTAATTATTAAAAATCACCTGTCGCTTGGATTGACGCCTCGAGGTAAATGTAGAGGTTAATTTGAAAGAATATTATTGTCAATCTGTTGATTGATGGAAAGCTATCAATATGCATGGGCGTAGCCAGGGGGAGGCAGGGGGGCCGTTGCCCCCTGGCTGGTCCTAAAATTAAAAAAAATATATATATATATATTTTTCCCATTGGAAATTTTTTTTTAACACTACATTAAGGTTGTTCGGACATTAAAGCACTTTCCTTGATTAAAAGCTAATTTTTTAATATGTTATTAATCACTATCAAATACGTATAAAATAAAATTTTGAAGCAGATCTGACACAGGGTTATCGTGTAATTAATTTTTAAAAAATTGAAATTTAACATGTAGTCTATGGGGAATAACGACGAAACGCACACATATCGAATTATATAGGCATCTGTGCAAATGATACAAAAACAAAAAAACTTACATTTTATTAATTCACTTCCGAGGAATATGTTAAAAATAAAATCAAAGTTTCTGCCGACCGCTTTTAAAGATATTTTAACAAGAAAGTCAAAAATTCTCCAAAATGACAGTCGCCAATATTTAAAAATAAGGAAGATTTGAGAGTGAGCCAGCCTGGCAACGTCGCATAACATAAGTGTCTTATCTCTATGTCAGATACATTTTTTTTTCAATTTTACAATATTTTTTCTCGCAAATCGTCCATTGTGTTTAAACTGATTTGCATTAAACATTGTAATATATTAAATAAAATAAAATTTAAGGCGTTTAAGATTTAAAATAGATAGTTGATGAATGCAATGTTGCCAGTTCTATATTACGTGAAATACTGCTCAAATCAAAAGTCATTCATTTATTATTTTTGGTAATTAAATTATTAACTTAATCCAATTATAAACTATGATAGGTCACGACTAAATTATAATAAGGAATTTTGGCATTCAAATTTTTAATTTTATTTAAAAAAAAATTTAGATTCTATTATGACTTACGATGTACTATCCGAACAACCTTAATTTAATTTTTTTATTTTATTTAAATAAATAATTAATACTCTATGTAGATATTAATTGCAAACCCCCCCTCTTCGCCCTAACGAGGGTTGGCCCCCCCTAACAAGGTCTGGCTACGCCCATGTCAATATGTATCAATATTGAAGAGCCGATTGAAGTTTGCGTCAATCAGAGCTTCAATCATCATGTGTAAAGTGGCCCGTAGATGATCAATTAAAATTTTCAATTGCAATTGTCAATTTTAATTGAAGGATACGATTGATGTATTCAATTCTTAGTTATTCTGTAAACTTGCTGCATGTAGCAAGCATTCAGCACGAATTCTTTTACTAAAATGAAGATTGATAAAAATATTGTTACGTTGATTGATGTGCGCTTCAATCATTCGCACTCTATGGGCACATTTAGGAGGCATGAAAATGTTTAAAAACAAACACTGTTTGATTATATGTATTATTATTGTAGATTTTTAAATATGAGGTCAATTTAAAAATCCTACAAAAATTCAAAACTTTTTCATTAAGTTAACATTTGCTTTACAATTTGATTTGATTTTTTAAATTAAATACAACAATTTGTTTGATTTAATTGATGGGTTTTACTACTATTAATTAATTAAGATTTTTTTAATTAAAAACCACCTGTCGATTGTTACTCACTTCAGGTAAATGGAGAGGTTAAATTTTAAGAAAAAAAAAACTAAACTTGTTATGTTATAAAATTATGAATTTTACATTGAATTTAATTATTCATTTCAAATATTTAGTTAAAAAAAAAAAAAAAAAGCTGAATATTAAATGAAGTTTTTTATTTTATTCGGGTGACAAATTTTAATAAAGTTGGTGGCCATGTTGGAAAAGCGCCAACGGCTTCCGAATTGACCAAGTGAAAGAGAAAGAGACAGAGATGATGTAACGTAAAAACTCTTTCGACCCATTAATTCAATTTATTATCGGATAATTGGTCCCAATAAATATTTTTATATCAATTTTTTCAAGGTGACAAGGAAGGTGGAGACCTTGGCGTTAGGAAGGTCATTTAAGGAGGAGAAAAAAGAAAAAAACGGCATTTGACTTTTGATTAGATCAATTTATTTATTTATTTTTAATAAAAAGAGATTTTCTTTCAAACATGGTGATGACTAGGTTTTCGGGGGTATTTATTTATTTTGGTGCAGCCTCTTCACTTTGGATTTATTTTTAATAATAAAAAAAAAAAAAACCTCACGATGGGTTAGTTAGTAATCATCCCCCCCCCCGGGGGCCCCCCCCCCCCGGCGGGGCCCCATATAACAATATAAAACTTTATTTAAAAACTTTCATAACCTTAAATTTGAAAATGTCAATCGCCATTTTTCAAGATGGCGTACGTCATGTAGTTCCTCTATTCTACCGCTAGTTGGATTACATAATTATTATTGAAAATTATTTTACAACCCTTTTCTTTCTTAAATGATATTAAAATATGTCTTTTAGAATGATTTATCAAACTCAATTGAAATCTAAACTTAAATTTATTTCTTGAGACAGAATATATTTATCAGGAATCTCCATTTAATTGTCCTTTCTTGTTTGAGGAATCAAATATAAATTCACAATTTACGTTTCTTTTCTGCTTTAAACTTTACTATTTCACTTGCTTAAATATTTTTGAAGGAGCGGGAAATAAAAATTAAAAATATGAAAATAGATTAACCTCAATATTTAAATCTTGAAAAAATGGCGGCCGACATTTTATTTGAGGTTATGTAGGACAATAAACGCGGTACAGAGACATACTAAATAAACCATCAGCCATTGGACTATATTTCATATTGTATTTTTGTTTTTAAATAAAAAATGAGTGTTTTATATTGCTCTATTGCATATAATGTATAAATATCTCTAAATTATAACTTTATTATATATATATATATAAACATATTTATAAAACAAAATGAAGCACCTTTTGAAAAAATATGTTTCCAAAATCGAGACTAGTAGTTGATTTCTGTATACAATTGGATGGAATTTTTTGTTTTTGTGGGTGTATACAAAGAAATTTACTTATACAAGGGTGTCTAGAACACAAACACCTTCTTCACTGCTGCTATGCAACGAACTGAGACCTGTATCCGAATTGGAATCAGTGTCCGGAGGTTTTCTGATGGTCGGCGATGAGGAGGTTGAGGAGGTGACAGCGACAGCCGCCGGATGCCTTTGCGGCTTCGGCGGCGGCACCACTTGACTATATTGGTAAAAGAATTGTTCAGGATTTGGATAATAATACGTTTTTGGACAATAATGATCGTTATTTTGGAATTGTTCCGGTGGTGGGATACAGATTTCGTTGTCGTTCGCTTCAACGGCATCAACTTCCGCTTGGAGGCGTTCTAACGTCACGAGACGTTCCCGCAACAATGCATCCGTTTCTTGTAGTCGTTGTTCCGCCTCGCTTGCTTCTTGTTCACCTGCCGCTAGGGCAGCATCTGCTTGGACCAATTGATTCCGTAAATACACAATATCGTCACTCTGATGACGTCTTAGCTTGGCTGTTAGGCGTACTAACACCTCCTCTTCGCGTTCAAGGCGTTTGTTTAATTTCACCAAACGTTCAAGTAATTCGATGGCTTCGGCAACGTCAGGGGCTGGCGGCGGCGGTGGGGGCGGTGATGGATCTTCTTCTACCGGCGATGACGTCATCACGCCACTATCCTCCTTCTCGCAATCCTCTAAATCGCGTAGATATGTCTCGAGAAGATAATTCGATCCCAATTGCTGTTGGCGTTCGCGATGAGTGGCATGTTCCAATCCAAGAATTTCAGCCTCTCGATCGCGTAATCGTCTCAATTGTGTTTGAATTGTTTCGCCTTGTGCGAGAATCAATTTGAGAAGACGGCTAATATCCGCATCGCCTTCGGTTGAGACGGCCGCGGCGGCGGCAACAGCCGCAAGACGTTTCGGATGGACGGCATCGCCTTGGCCTCGTCTTCGACGATGATGATGGTGATGATGATGGCGTCCTTTGGAGCTAGTCGACGGTGAAGCGGGACTCCCCCTTCCACTATCGGCATCAGGGTCAATCCGTCGCACCATCAACCGCACCTGCCAACAACAACAACAACAACAAATAAATTCTCTCTTTTTCAACACATGTAATAAAATTATATGATCGCTGATTAATTTACTTTCTTGTTGACAAGGTCTTTAACTTTCTCCTTTTATAACCTTTTTTTTTTTTTTTTTAATAAATATGCAAAATATTAAGTGAATTACTTTTTCGTTTAGAAGAGAAAATATATTTCTTAATTAAATTTCATATTCTTTGAATTTGTAAAAAAAAAAAAAAAAAAATGGCGGACAACCTCTCACTTCAATCCAAAAAATAATTTTTTATTCAATTGTCTATAAATTTAAATACAAATGTTGCATATTATTTTAATAAGGGTGATGGCAAGAATTAGAATATACAATAAAAAATATATTATCTTTTTCTTTTTTGTCACATTTTGGAAAAAATGAGATCATGATAAAAAATTTCTTTTTGTTATAAGCTATAAAATTATATTTAAATAAATATGAGTCTAAATAATAAAAAATATAATTTGATATATAATAATATATATTCTACATCTATTATTTTCAGTGCTAATAACCTTAAAAAGCGAAAAGATACGGTTTGTGTAATAAAAAGTAAAAATAATATTTAATTAAGCAGTAGATAGGGTTGAAAGGCCTTTTCAGACCACACAACAATGCAAATTAAATTAATTAATAAATTATAATTAAATGCCATGAATAATTTCTTATCGTTTTCTCTTTATAAGATTAAATGTTATTTAGCTATAAACTCTATGAGGATAAGTATTTTCGTTTTTGTTCACACACACGTATGAGAGAAATGAGTATAATAATAATAATAAAATAAATGACAGGTTGTGAGAGAGTGTCCTCAAGAATTACGAAATATTCAAGGAGAATGAATAGAATCGACGTATAAGATGTAATTTCTTTTTAGAATTGCCAATCAATGCCAATAATCATTCTTTTACTTTATAATAGAGCACACACACGCACACGCACACATTCGCCTATCAATCAAAGGATATTTTATTTATATTACTCCTTGAATATAATTGTTAGAATATTTATTATACTATTTTTTTTTCTATTTCTAATGACATTTAGAAAGAAATAAAGTTTAAAATTAGATTGTAAAGTAAAACGACTTTAATAGTTGTTTAGTTATAGGAGAAAAAAAAACTGATATTAACAATTAAGCCCTTGTATGTCATCTATTCCATCATTAAAGCTCACAGATCCAAAATAGATATGTAAGTGAGGTTATATTTTTTTTTATTTGCTAAATAAAATATATTTATTATTTATTCTAATTGTTACCATTCCCTTGATTAAAATGACGTCATACTTCTATTCAATATTTATTCTAAATAATTTTAAAAAGGTATTTTTTTGTTGAAGTGGAAAGAGCCGCCATTTTTTTGGTAAATTTACAACAATTAAATCAAAAAATATAGAAATATTTAACAAAGAAAGAAGGCAATGTTATCAACATATAACCATCAAAAAAATGAATTTTATTTTTACAAAATCAGAGATTTTTTATTTTTAATATTTTCACTTTCATTCGAGCCATTTTAATTTTTTTATTTTTTTGCAATTCTGAGTCTTAAGATCAAAATTATTTTGACAATTTGAAAATAATTAAATCTTCTATAAAACAGAAATAAATTTATTTTTAAATAAAAACTAGTCAAAAAGAGTATAGTGCACCTGAGATAGGTTATAGTACACAGATCCATGTGAGGTTATATTTTTTTTATATGTTAAATAAAATATATTTTTAATTATTCTAATTGTTACCATTCCCTTGATTAAAATGATGCCATACTTCTATTCAATATTTATTCTAAATAATTTTAAAAAGGTATTATTTTGTTGAAGTGGAAAGAGCCGCCATTTTTTTGGTAAATTTACAACAATGAAATCAAAGATTTTTGTTTTTAATAAATTTCCTTTTCTATTTATTTATTATTCATTCATATATTAATTTAAAATGATTTGTGATTTAATAGTAAAAAAAAATTGAATAAATTATGACCTAATAATAAAAAATGCCTAATAAAATAGAGAGAGACAAACTCCTTTTGACTTTCAAATCAGAAAGAGAGAAAACGTTCAGGTATTGGGAAGGAATTTATTTTTTTTCTATGGGATTAAATTAGATATTGAAAGAAGAAGAAAGGATGTCTGTTGAAAGGGAAAAAAAAAACAGGAAGTTGTGTTCGGTACTGGAATAAATATACGTACCTCCATTAGAATAATAATTTTATATATTCATTGAATATATCAATTGAACACAATATAAGAAAATAATTGACTGGATTTAAAACGAAAATATTTTTAAAATAATTGATAATGTATTATTAAAAAAAAAAATTATTAATTGTTATTAATTGTTAATGTTATATATTCTTTGTTTTGGTCTTTCTAAAAAAATGGCGGACCACTTTCTCACCTCAATAAATAAAATAGTTTTTTTTACCAATTTTCATTAAAATGAATATAAGTGTGGCATATCATTCTAATAAGAAAAACGGCAAGATTTAGAAAATTTCAAAGTTACCTCAGTTTGTGCGTCACCCCATTGATTCCAAACGCGTAGAATTTTAGCAGAGCCATCAAGTTGTCGTTCCACCCTCCGCCAACGTTCCATGATAGCATAATTATTAGCTGCATTAGTGCCGCTGCAGCTCTGGGATCCCAAGACAGCTGCGATTACGTCATCACAGGTTGTCTTGCGGCACACACCTGATACCCAGAGCTCTCGGTTGTCCAGCCACACCGGCACCTCGCCGGTCATTTCTACAAAAGAAAAAAAAAAAAAATTATTTTACTATAAAATTTAAAAAATAATCTTCTTTGTGTTGTTGATTGGGGAAAGATTTTGTTGAGGTTCTGAAAAAATATTGAGGTACCATTTTTACGGCTCCCTGTGAGTCAATCTTGTCTCCAATTTTTTTTACTCCATTTTATATTAGTTAATAATATGAACTGAAAAGCTGTTTGTTTTTTTTTTTTTATCTATCTATAAAACAAAGAAGTTTTTTGTCAATATTGACATTTGACACTATCTTTGACCTCTCGGTCACGGAGGGGAGGGGTCAAAGAAGTTAATTCTTTTAATAAATATTAATTGAAATTTTTTTCCTTAAATAAACGCGAAAGACTTTAATGCGTGGAAAAGACATGAATCAAAATACACTGTGCGTCAAAAAAAAAAAAACGTAACATTTAGTTTGTTCTTAAGAAGACCTGTTCTAATCTACCCTAATGATACTCTAATTTAAGAATTTTAAATTGAATAATTTTTCTCGTTCATTTTAATACAATTTAAATAAAATAAAGAAAAATATGTCAATTTTCAATTTGAGAGACAAATCAACATAATCTCGATTTAATTGAGGTGTATAGCTGATAATACAATTTAAGGTTCAGGAAATCCCAAATGAGCAACGCAGCTAGTCGTTTTTTTTTCAATTTTTATTTAACATGAAGTGCCAGGGCCAACGTTTTGGTCACATATAGGACCATCATCAGGGCCAAGCCATTGTCAATTTATTGAGGCTCTTGGTCATATTGGCCAAAGAAATTATTTATAATATAACGAATCCAATAACCAAATTGTTAGATATAGTGTTATTAGGACTGAGAGCAAGGGCGGATCCAGAGGTGTTTCTCGGGGATGGGGGAGGGGGATGATCTGGTGTGACTTGTCGCACAGCACACTATTTTTTCTTAATTTCGGTAATTTATGTATTTGTTTGACAGAATATTAATACAAATCAAATTTTTAAGTATTAAATTTTAAAATTTTACATTAAAAATAATTTTTTTTTTCAAATTTCGGGGGGGGGGGGATGAACCTCTTTACCCCCCCCTAGTATCCGCCCTTGACTGAGAGTGAGTGAAATATGACCAAGAGGATCATTAAATTGACAATGGCTTGGCCCTGATGATGGTCCTATATGTGACCGAAACGTTGGCCCGGGCACTTTATGTTAAATAAAAATTGAAAAAAACGACTAGCTGCGTTGCTCATTTGGGATTTCCTGAACCTTGAATATTAATTATAAATTTCGTTTTTTATAAGAATTTCCAATAAAATAGACAGAGAAAAATGAAATGGAAATATTTTAGAAATTTGGCGTTAATAAAAAAATTTCGACATTTTTGTTTTTGTTTGTAATTTATAAGATATTTCATATTAAATGTTTCTTAAATTAGAGTATATCATTAAGGTAGATTAGAACAGGTCTTCTACAAAGTGTTACGTTTTCATTGACGCGCAGTGTATTTCACATTTCATTGATTAAATAACTTCACGTTACGTCGTAAATGAAAGCCATTGAAAAAAAAAAAATAAATAAAAATAAATTTATCTGATAAAATAAAGATATTTCCAAGATATAATATAATAATTAAAAGTGAATTATGAGGCAGTATTAAGAAATGGAATATGAATAATTCAAAAGGCCTCCGCCAATTTCATTTGTCAATTCACCTGCGAAATAACAATAAAAATAAATAAATTAATGAAATTAGTTTTGCAACACAAGGTCAGAGTATATTTATTTATTTGTCTCCATTTTTTATGTATAAGTAAATAGAATTATTTTTACTTTCTCTTGTCTCTTTTTTTAAATTTAAAACAAGATGTCTTCCTAAAGAGGAGAGAGAGGGGCTTGATTTTATCAAAAAATTTTTTAGCCTCTATACTGTTTGAAGGAAATAAATATTTTTAATTTTCTTCTTTTACTTCAATATAAAATGTTTTTAGAAATTAGAAATACAATAGGGTCTATATAAAAATATTTTGGAAAAAAATGAATTTCTTACTCTTTTAATTTTTTAATTTAGAAGATTTTATTTTTCAAAAGTAAAAATGTATCATTTTTAAAAATAAATGAAATAAAAAAAGAAATTTTGCCCCCCTGCCCCTCCTGTAGGATGCCAGGGGGGGGCAATGTACCCTTGCCCCCCCCCCCCCCCCCAGTTCCGGCGCCTATGTCTCCAGGTTATCTCAGAGAATGAATTTACGGAGAAGGATTCACGTTTTCTTCCTATAGATTTATTATCACAGAAAACAAATTTCCAATTTTTTTTTCTGTGTAAAAGTCAGTGGCAAAACCATTTTTTATATTTTCAATTCATGTCTTCACTAGCTGTCAGAGAGAAAAGGAAGAACTTCCAAAAAGGTTCTTTTTTAAGTGATTTCAAATCGCTTTGAATCGTGAAAAAAATAAGTAATAAGTATCTAGGTTAGGTTGAAGTGGCCGTTCCCAGAGAGGGAACACACATAGGCCCTTTCGTGATACCACGAATAACCATGAATATCAGGCCATCCCACATTTTGGAATTAACAGAGAAGGGCACCATTGGGGAAACTCGCCTTTAAGGGGGAACAGGAGCGAAGGAGTTACGCATGTTTTTCCCGCTAAGATGGCGTTGTGTGTCATTAAAAGTATGCCCAAATATCAAGTAATTCAAAAATTTGCCATGAGATGTCAGAATGGTAGCTAATAATATTTAATGCATTTGGTTGATTTTCATTGATCTTTTAACAATAAATACTTTATAAATGTTATTATATATTATGTATCTTTTATAAAAGCATAAAAATATATAAATATAGGCTATTAGGAGATCGGCCGTTAGACTAGCCTGCCATCTATTGAGAGAATGCTGAACTAATTTGACAGTTGGTTTTTAAATAAATCATCTAAGCTTATTTTAAAAATGTCTTAATTAATATGTGATTAATAATAACAATAAATTCATTTTTAAATTTAAAAAAAATTAAAGATTATTGGGACAGATTGTTTTTTTGTATTTGCTTGATAACAAAAAAATTAATTAAGATAATTTTTTAATAAGTCATTAAAAAAATTATAGCTCGATGTCCCAATAATCTGTGTCCTCGTAGAGAGGGGCTTGCGTTGTTTTAAATGATGACCAGCCAGTTTAATTTAATAAAATTGTACCAGAAATAAATAAACACAAACTCAAGTTGTTTAGAAAAGAAATCCCGCCAATCGTGTGGGCCGAGTGATGATTTTATGATCCTCTCCTTATAATTGAATGTTCTACTCTCTATTAATTTCCTATCATCATTTTAGGCACTAATTCGAAAGAAGAAAAAAAACAACAACAACAACAGCATTTTGTTGTTGTTAAGTATCATAATTTGATTAGCGTGTGCTGCATTTTAATTTTCTTTTTTTTTCCTTTTTTTTTTTTTTTTAATAGAATAATTGATTTATGAATAATCATGACGTTAATAAAAAAATCTTTTTTTTTTTACTTTATAGACTATATAATAGTAAAATATTATTATGACAATAAAAAAATTAAAATATTTATAAGTAAAAAAATGTGTGTGTGTTTGTGTGTTGGTTTTTTTTTTTACTTTCTCTTACTCTATACTCGGGGTAAGTTGGAATATATAGAAAGTATTGCGATCATGTCAAAAATTCGATGTTGAGATTTTGATGAACATACATGTTTTGAGAACCCCTGAGTCCAAAAAAAGTGGGTCCCGCAAATTGGTCTGTGTGTGTGTGTGTGTGTGTGTGTGTGTGTGTGTGTGTGTGTGTGTGTGTGTGTGTGTATGTGTAGGGACATTTTTAAGAATGAAGGAAATGAGCTAAGAAGTTGATATTTTATATTTAAGTTAGGCATCTTCCGAACTCGAGTAAATAAGCTTGTAAACAAAATCGGCCAAAAAGTACTAGTACTTTACTGATGTACTTTTTCAGTTTTTTTCGATTTTCTCAAAATCCGTTTCAAGGATTTTTTTTTTAAATTCATAAATCAACTATTTTTTAGATGCTCTTTAAAAAGTATATCAGTGAAATTTTTTGTTCAAATAGTTTGAAGTACACTTTACTGATGTACTTTTTCAGTTTTTTGCAATTTTCTCAAAATTCGCTGCAACGATTTTGTTTAAAATTTATAAATGGACTATTTTTTAGATGCTCTTTAAAATGTATATCAGTGAAATCTTTCGTGGAAATCGTTTGAAGTACACTTTACTGATTTGGAAGCATTCGTAACTATCTATGAATCATCGCGTGGTCAAGTTTGGAACTAAAGTGCTAAGAGCAACTAAATATATCTCGGCACAAAAAATCTGGTGTGACCGTGTAAAACTTTCTCTTACCGAAGGGGAAGAGTTGTGTGCTGTGCGCCAATCACACCAGATTTTTACTAATGAAATGTAAGTGGTCAAGTTTGAAACTAAGGTGCTATGGGAAACTAAATATATCTCGATACATGTTTTGGCGGATTTTGCACTCCATTATGGGATTTAAATGTTAATTTATAGTGTGCAATCAGCAAGTGAAATCCAATTATTCTTATTATCCCATTGATTGAGGCGATGTTTAGTATCTTTAGATAGATAGGCTAGTAGAGGGAGAAGAGGTAGTCGTAGTTAATTCAATTCACATAGGCATTCATTCATTCATTCATTCATTCTTTTATTCCTTATTCGGGTCTCTGGAGAACTTTCCATCTGAGTCCATTCATACCAACAGAGAGGCAGCAAGCAAGCTATTCCCATATATTATTTTTCCTTTTATATTATACAACATGATGTCACGGAACTGCGGTAAATCATTTAGAAAATTATCTCTTCCTCTCTGTTTATATAATTTGATTTACTTATTGGTTGACAAACGATAGAAAAAATAATATAAAATTCTTCTTTAACAGAGGTTCATGGAGTCATAAAATGTCCTCTATATCGCCTGCTGAGAATTCTGAGTGGCCAAGTCCGAAATTTTGGCTCTCAAAAGAGAAGACATTTTAACAACGTTTCGTAGGTTTAACTCAAAAATTGAATTTTCGACATTAAATAAATAAATAAATTTTTACGACCCGCTTAGAGGCACCAGTCCTCGGTGGCCAGGTCCAACAAACACAAACAAATTTCTTCAGGGCAGTAAACAAAAGTTTCAGAATTATTTAAATGGTAATTGCAAACCATTATATATACAAAAATAAATTTAAAATTACAATATCCATTTAAATGATACTAGAAATCGTGTATTGGTAACAATTACTGTCCTGAAGAAGGTCACGAATGGCAATCGACATGTCGGATAGTTAAAAAAATTATTAAAAGATTGATTTAAGGAGAAAAAAAATCTGGTGTGACTGGCACAGCACACAACTTTCTCTTACCTTCGGTAATCGAAAGTTGTGTACTGTGCTTGTCACACTCAGATTTTTTGGTGTCGACATATATTTAGTTCCCGACAGTAGGGAACATTTGAATTCAGATGTAAAATTTATAAGTATGGGAAAATATTTATATTTTGTTACCATGGCAACCATTTCTCCTATCTTCCCTATGAAATACAAGAGTAAAGTGGTCTTCAGAAGATTTCAATTGCAAAATGAGAATATACATTTGAAAGAGGATCTAAAAAATAATTGATTTTTGAATTTAAAAAAAAATCGTTGAAGCAAATTTTGAGAAAATCGAAAAAAACTGAAAAAGTACATCAGTAAAGTACTAGTACTCTTTGGCCGATTTTGATTAAAGCTTATTTTTCCGGTCCCGGGAGGTGTTTAACTTAAATATAAAATTTCAACCTCATAGCTCAATTCCTTCATGCTTAAAATTGAACACACACACACACACACACCCACCCACCCACACACAGACAGACCATGTCGCGAAAACCACTTTTTTGGATTCAGGGGACCTCAAAACGTGAAGGTCCATCAAAATCTCGACATCGAATTTTTGACATGAACCAATACTTTCTCTCTATATATATAATACATATATACATAGGTAAGAGAAAGTAATAAAATAGCAGGAATCGCCTTATACCATATATTAGCAATTATTTCGGCCGGCCTCTTCTGAAACCAGCAACATAAAAGATTTTTATTTAATTTCCTGGCTGCTTAGTCCTAGACAGCCACATCTCATTGGTATATATTAGTAACGAAGGCCTAAACTGTTTTGGGACTCTGGCTGCTTGCTCTTGTACTAAAAATTTTGATTTGGTGATTTCGAGGGGGAGGGGGGTTAAGATTAATCCCTTCCTACCCCCCCCCCCCCGCCTCTGGGAATGTTCCTGGGCTCTACAATAAGGGAAAAATATGGATAAGAAAACAGGAGACTGCAGCTAATTGTATTTCATTTTTTTTTTTTTATTGATTTTCTATCAGGATGACATTTCGATCCTCGTTGGGATCATCCTCAGAACTATTGTGCACACAACAAGAGATGAAATTAATATCGTGAAAACATTATCAATTATAAATTTTATTTTAGAGTATATTTTGCAAGGCCCTAACAATTGAATACAATAATTTTTAAGAAAATTATTTAGGCCTAGTTACCAGATAAGTGTTCATACATGTGTCTAGTCTCGCACTGACTCCTGATTTGTTTCTTGTGAATTGACTGTTTTTACTTTCTCTTACCTATGTATATATGTAATATATATATAGAGAGAAAGTATTGGATTCATGTCAAAAATTCGATGTCGAGATTTTGATGGATCTTCACGTTTTGAGGTCCCCTGAATCCAAAAAAGTGGTTTTCGCGACATGGTCTGTCTGTGGGTGGGGTGGGTGTGTGGGTGGGTGGGTGGGTGGGTGTGGGTGGGTGGGTGTGTGTGTGTTCAATTTTAAGCATGAAGGAATTGAGCTATGAGGCTGAAATTTTATATATAAGTTAAACACCCCCGGGACCGGAAAAAATAAGCTTTTAATCAAAATCGGCCAAAGAGTACTCAGTACTTTACTGATGTACTTTTTCAGTTTTTTTTCGATTTTCTCAAAAATTTGCTCCAACGATTTTTTTTTAAATTCAAAAATCAATTATTTTTTAGATGCTCTTTAAAATGTAATATTCTCATTTTGCGATTGAAATCTTCTGAAGACCACTTTTACTCTTGTGTTTCATAGGGGAAGATAGGAGAAATGGTTGCCATGGTAACAAAATATAAATATTTTGCCAAACTTATAAATTTTACATCTTGAAATTTGAATGTACCGTACTGTCGGGAACTAAATATATCTCGACACAAAAAATCTGGTGTTACCAGCACAGTACACAACTTTCTCTTACCGAAGGGTAAGAGAAAGTTGTGTGCTGTGCGCCAGTCACACCAGATTTTTTGAAGATTAGTTTTCAAATTTTCCAAATCCTCAGTTTCTTTGCCCCCACTATAGGTTTCATTTAAATGCCTACATAAACTAAATTCGCCCCTTGGGGATGGAGGTCATCAAGTTGGTGGGGATATTAGCTAAACCTGAGAATGACGGCTAATTTTTCAGTTCATCTGTATTAAACTTTATCTGAAATATCTACAAATTGAGGGCAAGTAAAATAATGATAAAATAATTTACTATTAGGTGTTAAGCCTATAAATCATTCTTATCGAACGTATTCAAATGATAATTGTATTGTTTTATTTATAGAATGAATGATAACTAATCTTAATTTTGTTTCTCTGTTTCTAAAGTTTTTTGTTTCAAAAAAAAAAAAAAAAAATATAGCCAAAATATTTAAATGAAATATTTATAAATTTAAATTTTGGGTTCAATTTTGTAAACAACCACAATCAAATGATTGATTTGGAACTTCTCCCAAGGTTGCTTTTATCGATTCCAATGAAATAGCTCAACCGTATATTGGAGGCTTGATTGCTTCACTTGAGCATCCAATTCCGGAAGTAATCTCAGAGTTATACAAAGGTGGAGAATTAATATACGAGTATATATAACTACATTTCTTTATTTTTTACTTTCTCTTACCTATGTATAGAGGAAAGTACCCAAATACGGACCCCTGTCCTAATGTGGACCCCCATGGTTATTGTCTCTGTTTAGTGCTGAAACTTAGCGAAAGACAGTGTAAATACTAGTGCAAGATTCCACCACAAAGTAGAAGTGCCCTAACGTCACCTGCTCTAGTTGTTTACTTGACATTTAGTCATTGCGTGTTTTGGCAAAATTAAAAGTTTTTGTGAGTGCTCAGTTTTTTTTTGATTGGACGCGATAAGTGACAGGCAAGCCTTCCAACCCTTATATATTCTTAAATGGTAATGTTGAAGGAATCATTTGACCATGTAATTATTTCCAATGTGATGTTTTTTTTATCAAATATGGCGTTTTGAAAATGCAGAAGTGAGGTGCCTAAAACGGACCCCCAACAGTTGCCTAAACTGGACCCCCTACATAATGTGTGATATTTTATGTAAAACTTTTATGTAAACTTCTACCCCTTATAAAACCCAATGTTGAAGTATTTACCTTGACTTTTCACATTTTCAACATTCCTTTTTTTCAATTTTCACATTTATTTTTATTATTTTTTTTTTCAATCACATTTTCAATTTTTACATTAAAAAATGTTAAAATAAAAAAATATATTTTTTGTCAAACCGTTCTATAATTGTTTTTCAGATTTATTCCCTCTCCTAGATCAGTAGATTCAGTTTTTGGTCATTTTACCCAGGGGTCCAGTTTAGGCAACCTTTTTGAAAATCATCAAAATGTAAGTTTTAAAAAAAATTGTTACCCCTCTAATTTATACATATATATTTGCCATAAATAAATTACCAATAGTACATCACATAGTAAAGTAAATATTACATAGCTTTAAAACAGGTTTTTTCAATAATTTATATACTTTATACTATAAAAACAAAATGGGGGTCCGAATTTGGGTACTTTCCTTTATATGTAATATATATATAGAGAGAAAGTATTGGATTCATGTCAAAAATTCGATGTCGAGATTTTGATGGATCTTCACGTTTTGAGGTCCCCTGAATCCAAAAAAGTGGTTTTCGCGACATGGTCTGTCTGTGTGTGTGTGTGTGTGTGTGTGGGTGGGTGTGTCTGTGTTCAATTTTAAGCATGAAGGAATTGAGCTACGAGGTTGAAATTTTATATTTAAGTAAAACACCCCCCGGGACCGGGAAAATAAGCTTTTAATCAAAATCGGTCAAAAAGTACTAGTACTTTACTGATGTACTTTTTCAGTTTTTTTCGATTTTCTCAAAATTCGCTCTAACGATTTTGATTAAAATTCAAAAATCAATTATTTATTAGATGCTCTTTCAAATGTATGTTCTCATTTTGCGATTGAAATCTTCTGAAGACCACTTTACTCTTGTATTTCATAGGGAAGATAGGAGAAATGGTTGCCACGGTAACAAAATATAAATATTTTCCCATACTTATAAATTTTCACATCTGAATTCAAATGTTCCGTACTGTCGGGAACTAAATATATGTCGACACGAAAAATCTGGTGTGACAAGCACAGTACACAACTTTCGATTACCGAAGGTAAGAGAAAGTTGTGTGCTGTGCGCCAGTCACACCAGATTTTTAAATATTGTTCCGGCAACCTTGGATTGAGCTGTAATTATGTCACTGTCATACTTGGATGGACCTAAAGAAAATGACCTAATCAATCATAAAGAATATTCCAAAAGCACAAGTTTTTTTAGATTCTTAAAATGAAAGAGTGTGGATGCAGTCCAATAATTATATTAAGAATAATTCTAACTAGTAGTTTATTTCTTCTATTTTTTAGATTCATTTTTTATATTATTTTTAAATTCAGAATTTTTCAACTGTGCTCCCTTTTTTAATGAGATTAGTGCTGTCTTTTTACTTTTTTCTTAATTATGATTACCGTCACCCCTTAACAAAATTAATGAAGGTAATATCAAAACAGTATATTGAAAGTGAAGAAAATAAAAGAATTTAATAAATGAATTTTGTTTGTATCTTGTTTAGCTGATATATATAATTATTAATAATTATGATCCTTTTGGGATTACTTGGTCTGAGCTTGGACCGAAACATCAATAATATTTCTTGTGATTATTTTACTTTCTTCTAACACCTATTCCAGGTAATGTATATTTGCATCTTATTTTTTTCAAAAAAATTTTTCGGATGTTTGTACATATTTTTTAGAATTAATCCAGACTCTCATTTGCGGCTTTCTTGAAACAATTTTTTGTAGGAATTCTTGACTAAGTAGCCCTTTTTTTTTATAATTATATTTTTTAAGAGCTTTTGCTATTCAATAGTGTTTAAATAATATTTAAATGGAGATGAGATATATAAATAAAAATGAGTATAAATGAGCTGAGGTCCCTTTAACTCTCTTTAAGTCCCTTTAGCCCTTTAACTCTTTCTCTTCCATATTTTAAATACTAATAATTATTTGATATAATTTTAACAATACCTTACTATTAGGGTTATATAATAACTGTAATAAAAATTAATAATTGTAAATATCATTATTTTTATGTAGTATAATTTAAACATGTAAACCAAAAATATGTTGTGTAAGACTTAGGGAGTAAAGTAAAAAAAAACTTTAGTCATTGTATTGAATATAAAGTTAATCATGTAACCTTGTAAAAATTTATATAAATATATTAGTTATCTAAAAACATGTTACTTATTTTCGTCAAAATTATCATTCATTAAAACATTAAAATTAGTTTTTAAATATTCACATTTGTTTGTATATTAATTAAAACAAAAAAAAAAAAAAAAAAAAAACAGCCAAATATTTCACAAAATAATTGAATTTAACATTCTTCTAGAACAGGGGTGGCTAACCCAAATGATCTTGCGGGCATTTATGGTCAATATGGCCTAAGATGCAGAAAAAGACTAATAAAAAAAAAATTATTTTGTTATTAATTTATTTAAAATTCGGAATCGGCGATCTTGGAAACACAATGCCAATTTTTATTAAAATAGAATTATTTTTTTAGTCCCCCATATTGGTTCGGAGAATTTTTTTTTTTTTTTTTTTTGAAAAAATAATATCTAATTCGAAATCAGCAATCTCAAAAACCCTTGTGTACTGAATTTCAAAGAGATTAAATAACGTTTTCGACTGTTGACCACGTTTTCGGGATTTGGAACCACTGTGGGCCGTGGCTAGTAGGGTGAGTCGTTTTGCCACTTTTTTCAGAGTGAAATCTAATACCCGGCAAAAGTGGCTCACCCAAATGGACATTACAGGTATAAAACTTTTTTCAAATCGGACAATATCTTCTGTGAGAATTTTTACCTCAAAGATTTGAAATTTCAACTTAAAATCCCAAAATTGTCATTAAGTTTAGTTGGGTTATAAAGCGTCCATATTTTTGGATAACGAGATGTCACTTGCGATGAAAACTGACATTCTAGCCTCAAAATGCCAGTTATTGTTAATTTGCAATTAAATATATTTTTTTTACTGAAAATCCAGAAAGATAAAATTTTAGATAAGGTTAAAATTTTGGTCAAAAAATTTTTATAAAAGTGAAAAAATTTCAATGAGGTTGTGAGGTTGCAGTTAATTAAATTTATATTCTAGACTAGAATATAAAAGAAGTGAATATCAGAAAGAGATAGGCCCAAGTTTAAAATATGATATTTGTGTTGATCATAAGAAAAAAGATTATATTTTAATTTATATTAGATCTTATGTAAACAAATGGATTTTTGCAAATCCTAAAGAAAAAGTAGAACTAAAAATTTAATCAGGCTCGAAAAATTATTTGAAATGACCAAATCATCTAAATTTCCTTTTGTTTTTTTACAAATTTCTCTCTAACATGTTAAATAAAAGAAATTTTTTGGTAATCTAAAGAATTCTTATGCTGAATATGCTAATATTTATTATAACATGACTAAACTTTATTAAAAAGAATTTTTTAAGATAACTTTGATAAGTCGAATTTACAATAAATAACGTATTGCCAAATAAATTTACAAAAATGACAAAAATATTTGTAAAGACAAATAATCCAGACATTTTTTGAAATTTTTATGGTCTTTTCGGATTCTGGTGGCATTTAAGACTCCGTCGGAAAGAAGTGAACTTCTTGCCCTAAAAATAAGAAGGGAGACCTCTAGAGCTAGGACAAAGTTTGAATTTGTTTGATTTAAAAAAAAAATATTTACTAAAATATAATATATAGGCCTATAAGTTGTATGTAATAAATAAAAAGTATCTCAACCTAGTGATCAATCAAACGAGATGTATAGACGTTCAAATGAAATGAAATCGGATCTATTGCATTGACTTTTAATAAATTTTAAAATATGTCAATTCTAAACAAGGTCATCCGTCACTTACAAGTCGAGAATACATCTTCACAGTATCGATTCCAATTGAGTTAGGTCAACGATCAATTCTGTTTTAGCAATCTTTTTCATCGATCAGAAAACAATACATATTGATTACTTAATTAATACTTAAAAAAACAATTTAATACCTTTTTAAGAGGTTTAAGCAATAATGAATCCGGTTACAATATTTATATCATGAAGATTAATTATGATTAGAATATGTTTATAAAGAATTTAATATTTTTCACTTATTTGTTATGAAAGATGATAAGAATTTATTTAAATTGATTATTATTTTATTATAAATAAAAGATGAATGCATGTATAATAATTGAATATCATATGAAGCCAATGATATTAAATTTATTATCAAATTGAATTATTTAATTGCAATAAATTATGGCTTATGTCAGGCTTCTTTTCCTATTGTTATGAAATTTTAAATATAGTTTAATATATTTAGAAGAAAGAAGCCAAGAAATATAAGTCAATTTAATTATTCTAAAATTTTTTTTGAGAAAATATTTACTACCTTGTCCATGTTCAGAATGTGTCAGGTAAAAGAGCAACAGGAGTTGGAGATGTCATAATTCGGAGGTCAGATCAGAACCGGCAACCTGTCATTTTCTTTAGTCTATCAGCAACATGATGTCTGACCTATGGGTGTACCGGCGAATACTCGGCAACTGACAGCTAAGGCACGCGACGCCGTTGCACCAACTTGGAGTATGCGCACCCGGACCTGGACTATACCAAGCGGGTTAAACCTTCCTCGCCGGCCCCCAGGGCAGCCTCCTAAGTATTAAACATGTTTATTGTTCCAATCCGGAAATGGATCACAACACATTTGCTGATGCTGCCAATGACAGACTGGATTTGCTAGCTCAAAAGATCTCTTTTAAATAGTAGGATAATAAAATCATTACGAGAAAATTCGAATGTAGAAGCATTTAAGATAATAAATTTTGGACTTAAAAACTCATAAATAATTTTTAAAATAAACAAATGAGTTGGAATTTTTCTCTTCTTTCTGAGTCCGCATTAAAACAGGCTGAGTTTTATTTGCAACAATTCCCCCCCCCCCCCAACCCGGCCTCCCCTACACACCACTACATTTGACAGATCCTGTGTTAGTCTGTTAATTTCTTTTCTAGGACTTTTCTTTGTTTAGAATTATATAATAGTAGTAAAAGTGTAAAAGATGGAAGTGCATAAATTCATTTACTAACTGGAAGATAGGCGACCCAATTGACCAATCACTAATTTATTTAATTCCACCTTTCAGCAAGCAAAAACGAATGCATTCCTCTGCATCAACCTTTTTTGATGCAGATTATAATGAAAATGAATGAGAAAAATATTTTTACTTCCTAAACTCCACTTATCCACATATGAAATAATTTATCAAAACTAAAAAATAATTTTTACTTTTTAGTCTTAGAAACGATGTAACACCTGTTTATTCACTATTATAAAATTCTTCAGTAGTTTATAATAAAAAATAATTGATTGAAAATCATTAGAGCGAATTTTAAGAAAATCGAAAAAAACTAAAAAAGTGCATGAGTAGAGTACTAGTACTTTTTGGCCGATTTTGTTTAAAAGCTTATTTTTACGCTCTAGGAGGGTGTTAACTTAAATATAAAATTTCAATTTCGTAGCTCAATTCTTTCATGCTTAAAATTTAACTCAGACACACAGACAGACAGACCTTGTGGGGAAAACCACTTTTTTGGATTCAGTGGACCTCAAAACGTCTATATCCATCAAAATCTCGACATCGAATTTTTGACATGAATCCAATACAGTAGTTGTTTGTAGCTGGGAATCGCAGTTGCGGACGATAAGGAGAATAAAACCAGCTTTAGTTTTTCTCTCTCACAACTTCAATTTATTGCAAATCTTCCTTTGTCCCCATGACCTTCCGTGATTGGAACAAGTTCCCTGCGTCTATCTTCCCCAAAACCTACAATCTTCAGACTTTCAAGTCTAACCTCAACAGGCATCTTCTCAGTTCCCGCAGTTGAGTTTCCCCTTTATGCTTTTCCTTTTGTTTTTATTTTCTTCCTGGCCGCATGTGACTATTGGTCATTATAGGTCTTCGGACCTTATGCACCCATTCCAAAAAATAAAAAAAAAAAAAAAAAATATATATATATATTTCGGCTCCTATACAGGGGCCATCCTCAGTGCATGTATGAATTTTTTGAGAAAGATTGTCAAATAAGTAAAAGAATTTTCAAGAACAATTGAGCGCATGAGCCTCGTGTCTGGACGATCTATGCCAGTATATATATACTATATATATACGATCTATGCCAGTATATACTATATATATATCGATCTATGCCAGTATATATATACTGGCATAGATCGTCCAGACACGAGGCTCATGCGCTCAATTGTTCTTGAAAATTCTTTTACTTATTTGACTATCTTTCTCAAAAAATTCATACATGCACTGAGGATGGCCCCTGTATAGGAGCCGAAATATTTGCAATAAATTGAAGTTGTGAGAGAGAAAAACTAAAGCTGGTTTTATTCTCCTTATCGTCCGCAAATGTGAATCCAATACTTTCTATATACAGAATAGGTATACATATATATAGCTAAGAGAAAGTAAAAAGAATAAAGTCGAATTTTTCGAGAGGCCATTCACTAATCTCTTGATTACAATTTTGACTAGGCTTAATTATTATTAATGATTAACTAGATAAAAATTTGAACTTTGGTTACGAGTATTCTGCTGGAAGTTATTGTATATTTATTATTATTTGAAATTTCGTGATGCCCGATTATTTCCCGAGGTGCTTTGGCGCACGTAGACACACACCTCAAATCCAACCATCCTCTGGCCATAGCCATTCACCTACGACCCGTGAAGTTACATAATTTCCTATCTCTAACTCTAATATATTTAATATTATATAGGCCTATAGTAATGATAACTAAGTATTTATGGAAAAAAATGGGTAAAAGAATTAAAAGATTAGAATTATTAAACTTAGCTAATTCAGCAAGCTATTTCTAAAATAACATCCTATAATAATGTTAATTCTCTACGACTAATATGAAAAAAACTATTAAATTATTATTAGCTAATATAATTTATGAGGTAGGTAAAAAAATTAATTGAAAATCATGTATACTTATTAATAAAACATTAATAAAAGTTATTTTATTATTTATGTTAATTAAATTAATAAAACCTTTTAAATATAAATAAATTAAGTTACTATTATTGAAAAAAAATGTAGGCCTACACATAAAGAGAAAAAAATTTATTATGTTATATCACACGAAAGATGCGTGAAAATTTAAAATTTATGATTTTTTGAAAATAGTACTTTTTCGGTTGTCTCCAAAATAAGGTGTCTATGTGCTTGTATAAAAATAATAAGAAAGCAACAAAATCTTAATTTAACCGTTTAGTTAATAATTCAATGGATTACACTGGATGTATACTTTTAATGAAAGACCAAATCTGATACATCCATCTTAATATATATTATATGAAGTTCAAATTCTAAATAGAGCTGCCAAAAATGACACAAGATTTTCATATATCAAAAATCGTTGACCCTGTTGAAACAGTATTTTTATTTGAAGATCATAAAGAAAAATTAAAATAAAAAATTAACAACTTATTTAATTTAAACTGGTAACCGAAAGCTCAAATTCAAACATTATGATTAAATCAGGTAAATTAAATTATAAACACAAGGCTATGTCTCAATATATTATTATTATTATTTCTCTTCAGAAGTAATATAAATATTGTTATATAATTTATACAAGTATAAGGTATTTATACTAATAAATACATGTAGTATATGGAAACATATAACCTTGTGTTTTTAATTTAATTTATCTCATTTAATTAATAATGTTGGTGAAATAATACTTAATATATTCTACTCCTCATTGCTCGCTCGCTTTTAAAGAAGCGCCAAATGATAATTACGACAATTTTGTAAATTATTATTATTACTTTCTCTTACCTACATTTGTAAATATATAGAGAGAAAGTATTGCATTCATGCCAAAAAATTTATATGGAAATATACGTTGTGAGGTCTCCTGAGGAGTAGTTATAGTAATAAAATGGTCTAATAACAATTTCATTTCCACCAAATATAGATAATAATAATTAAAACTTGTGTTTTGTAATTAAATATCGTAATGAAAATATCCATTGATTTTTAAAATAATCCTATTTAAAGGAATGAAGAAAAAAAGTGTCCATTTAAGGGAAATTAAGAAATTGGACCAAGGAAAATGTTTTGAAGGACATCATACATAGCTTTTAGAAAATTATTTTCATAGAGATTGAAGAAAATAAATTATGGAATGGAAAAGAGCAAGTGCAGCAAATAAAGAGAGCCTTTGGATGTGATATGCCGAAAAGGAGACGTTTCGGACAAAATTTTATTTGTCCATCCTCAGTCCTTGTAGGCTTATAAACTAATTAGACACAAAGTTGTCATTGCTGTTGTGGCACGAATTTGTGCACATGTATATTTTTTTATAAAAAAGCGCCACAACAATGACAACTTTGTGTCTAATTAGTTTATAAGCCTACAAGGACTGAGGATGGACGAATAAAATTTTGTCAGAAACGTCTCCTTTTCGGCATTTGGCATCCAAAGGCTCTCTTTATTTGTTGCACCTGTACTTGCTCTTTTCCATTCCATAACATCAACAGCAACTTCTCTTCAACTTAGAAAATAAATGTTTATAATTAATTAATCTCATGTTGTTTTTCAATTTTTTTAAATTTCTATATTGAATGAAAAGTTATATTAATAACGTGAGGTTCTAATAGGAAAATTATTGTAAAAGTTATAATTATTGTATATAATTGGTATCAAATAGATTTATCAGTTTGAAAAACTAAAAGGATTATCAAATAGGCCAATCAAATATAATTCTTATGTACACCGTTAAATGTAATTATTTTTGAAAATTATTTTCTTATATAAAAATAAGATTTGCTATTGATTTGAATGGCTGGATGACTCAAATCAAATCAATTAAATCAAATTTAAACTCTATATTGCTTCAGGGTGCCGACAAAAACTAAAAAATTTAGTTGTTTTAACACCAGGTTCACAAAGTTCTCAACTTTTACTTAAATGTTCCGAAATAAATATCAAGCAATAAATTATTCAGAAAAAGTTCATAGGTTTAAGCCATTTGGATACCAAATGGCTTAAGTAAGAATGCTTGGACCCTCATTAGATATATTTAAACATACGAGTATCTTTTAAAGTCTTAAATGGCCTAAGTTGCAGAAAAGACTGTGTGTATGTGTGTGTGTGAATGTGAGTGAGAAAAAAGTGTGTTTTTTTATTGAAAAAAAAAATTTCACTTTTCAGTTTTTTTTTTTTTTTTTATTAGAAAACTAGACGCAAAGCCCCGCCGAAGGAGGGGCTTTCCGCCTAGCCAGGGGCTGCGCCCCCTGGACCCCCCTTGCTCGCCTTCCCTTTTCATTTTTACATATAGAGTTTATTTTAACGGTTAATTATTCATGAGCTTAAGATTTTTTGTGAATCATATCCTTTCCGGGACTCTCCCGGTACACATACAAAAAATTTACGCCGATATTTTAGAATTCAAAATGTAAATAAATAAAAAAAATCGTAAACATGGGTAAATATTTATATTTTCTTACCATGGCAACTATTTCTCCTAATTTTTATTTTTTTCTTATTTTAACGGATAATTACTCATTAACTTATTGTTATTTGTGAAACATAACCTGTCCGGGATTCTCACAAACATACACAAAAAATTTCATCAAAATCGGTTCAGTCGTTTAGGAGGAGTTCAGTCACATACACACGTACAGAAGAATTATATATATAAGAAAGAAGACAGAAGAAGATGAGCAAAACCTAGCTAGCCTTTAGAATACTTCTATGGCTGGTGTTTTGAGCGGCACACACTGTCGATTTTTAGTCGAACGTTAGTTTAGTTGATAGACATAAATATATTAAGTTTAATGCAGGTGCATACTCTGAATTATTGTGCGGGTTATTGCAGATCAACTAGACTATTTAATCAAAAGCGATTGATGGGGACTTTTGATAAAAAAATTAAGCAACTATCGTTCAACTACAATAATATCAAAGCTGCATATGAAGCGCACAGACAATCGACAGTTTAGTTGAACATATTAAAAAAAATACAATAGAAAGGAATTCAAAAGTTGAGTCAATGTCGACACCTTGTGTGCATACAACACATTTCATCAACAACTAAACAGTTGATTATAAATTGATGGGGGCATGACGATTTCAAACCAACTCAAATAAATAGTTAACTATTCTAGTTAACTTGTAGTTTCTTTCTGGTGTTTTGAGCAGGATGGAGCGCTGGAGAGAATCAAGAGTCCGGACTTCCCACATTAAAACAAAAAAACAAAGAACTCTTAATATACATTTAGTTATATTCCAATAATTAATCCATTCATTTAATAATCTCCCTAATATATTATCAAAATATTTTAAATCCTTAATAAAAATAGGGACGTGAAAAAATTTTTTGAGAAATTTTCTCTTTCTGCGAATATCTCAAAATGTTTTTAAGATATCGGAGCCAAATTTTTTATATTAAACTAGAATAAATAAGATTATTTTGAGCACGAATTCAAAAAAATTCCAGTCCAAAAAGAATGCAGAGCTCAAATTGAGATTTTCATTTCAAGTCAAAAGTTAGTCTCTTATTTTTTTTTTTTCTTTTTTTCATTCTTTTCTTCAATTTTCAAATTTTTAGACAAACTACAGTTTCCTCTGACATTTGATGAAATTTAAAATACAAATAGATACTATCAAAACCCGATACCTTTGATATAAAATTTCATTTTGGATCAAAAGTATTTTGAGGTATTCAAAATTTCAAATTTTCCTATCTTTAACGTGGCGAAAGACAATTCTAACTATTTTGCTCCCTGATGAGTCATCTAGGAACATATCTATTAATATTAGTAATTTTCATCCCTAATGGAATAAAAAATTTTAGGATAGATCCCTTCAGATAGAAATACAATAGATTAACGATAAGAACTACCAACATAACAAAATAAAAAACCTAAAATTTTATAAAATTTGGTAAATCCTATGTTTATCGTTTTGAATGATACAAATATTATTTACATCCTACCAACATAACAAAATAAAAATCCTAAAATTTTATAAAATTTAAACCTATGTTTATCGTTTTGAATGGATACCAAATGATTATTTACATCCTACCAACATAACAAAAATAAAAACCTAAAATTTATAAAATTTGGTGAAATCCTATGTTTATCGTTTCGAATGGATACCAAACGATTATTTACATTCTACCAACATAACAAAAATAAAAAACCTAAAATTTTATAAAATTTGGTGAAATCCTATGTTTATCGTTTCGAATGGATACCAAACGATGTATTTACATTCTACCAACATAACAAAAATAAAAAACCTAAAATTTTATAAAATTTATGGAAATCCTATGTTTATCGTTTTGAATGGATACCAAACGATTATTTACATTCTACCAACATAACAAAAATAAAAAAACCTAAAATTTTAAATTTAAGAAATCCTAGTTTATCGTTTTGAATGGATACCAAACGATGTATTTACATTCTACCAACATAACAAAAATAAATCCTAAAATTTTATGAAATTTGGTGAAATCCTATGTTTATCGTTTCGAATAGATACCACACGATTATTTACATCCTACCAACATAACAAAAATAAAAATCCTAAAATTTTATAAAATTTGGTGAAATCCTATGTTTATCGTTTCGAATGGATACCAAACGATGTATTTATTTTTTACTGTTTGGTATGCATATTAAAAGACCTATTCATGGGATAACTTAATATTTAATAAACAAAAATTAATAAATAATATTTTCATGTAATATTTCACAAAAAGAAGTGAAATCTCAGCCAAAAACATCGGAGATGCAAGGGGGCTCGCATTATTTTTGCCTAGCGTCGAGGTGAAATCAAAAAAATGCGCCTCGCTTTTCTGATTTATATAAAAGCGAGGATATATGAAACAAATAAAATTCTGTAGGGGGTTTTATTTAAGTGAAAATATTTCCTCGCTTTTATATAAATCAGAAAAGCGAGGCGCATTTTTTGATTTCACCTCGACTAGGCAAAAATATGCGAGCGCCCCATCTCCGATGTTTTGGCAGATGAATAATTAAAAGACAATGCATCCATTTGTAAACCTGAATAGGTCTCTGAAAAATAATTCTTTTAATTAAATAATTCTCCTCTCCAGGGCTCCATCCTGCTCAAAACACCAGAAAGAAACTACAAGTTAACCTAGAATAGTAAATTAAATACAGATGTTGTCGACTGAAAATCGACTGTGTGTGACTAGTCTATCATTGCAAAGTTTTACTTTCCTAAAGCCCCTATGTAAAGCCTGTACGATAAAATTTAATAATTCTACCTTTGTATAGTCAGTTTGAATATTAACCGCCTCTAGAGAATAGAGCCGTGAAGTTAGGCAACCAGAGTGCTAAGAAAATAAACTTTTTTTAATATTGCAATGGAAATACTATTTTTTGAGACAAAAATTACGCCAGCTAAGCGCTCTAGTTGTCTCACTTCCTGGCTTTATTCTCTAGGGGTGGCTGATAATTTTGAAACTGATTGTACCTTAATAAAAATAATATTTTTTCGAGGGATTGAGAAGATTTCTTATGGAAAAACTTCGAAAAACCCTGATCTAAATAATAACATTTTTATTAAGGAAAATATATTATAGAGTTTTATACTTATAAACATTCTCAAATGATTAAGCGTCACATGATTTGTCACACGACCTAATTAAATGACTTAATCATTTTTGGCCAGCAGCAACAGGTCAAACCAATCGAGAATCAATAAAAAGTTTTTCTCTAATAAGATGCTAGATTATTATCTCTTTCTATTTGAAAATCAATTTCTTTTGTAACCTTCAAAAATCATGCATTCATTTTTGATAGATCTGTTAGATTTGTGAAAATAATAGAAAAAAAAGTAAAAAAATTGTTATCTTAAGATCATTCTCGAAATATTAGACTAGTATGAAAAGAGGGAATATCAAAATTCATCAATTTTTTAATATTACTTCTTTTCGTCCGAAGTTAAAAAAGTAAAAAGCGAAATGTATATTGTTTTAATTCAATAGTAATAGCATTTTATTTAAAGTTTTCAGAGTTTAATTTTTTTTATTTATTCCTGTATTTTTTGATAATTTGTTTTGTTCACTAATATTACAGACGTAAAATTAGAAGGTTAGAAAAAAATTCAATTAGGCTTAAATTTTATCATAATGATAAATTTATTCTCATTATAGTCTGTGAATATTTTTTCTTAGTAATTAATCTTAGGTTATTTATCAATTATTAAAAAAAAAAATTAAGACAGTTCTGATTAAGGCTTAACCGGTGGTGTGTAATATTATTTATGTGGAAAGGTAATTTTCGATATTTTCGATAAATGAAAAAAAAGACAAGTTATATTTTTTTTTGATCCATCAAGATAAATCAATAGCGAATTAAAAGATTATTTCTTCCTTTTGGATTTAGATATCATCCATTTTGTGGGAGGAAATTCAATTTGTTATGTTTTCTTTGCAACGATGTAAATCTAATAATACCCGGATTAATTGGGAGGTTAATCGAAAATTTGTCCAGGAGGCTGAACACTGGGATGCCGTAATTTACCTCCAAAACAGCAAGAGTTCTAATGTCTTAGAAAATAAAAATAATTTCTATCTATATCTAGAGTTGATAAAATTAGAAAAATTTTATTTTTCAGAAATGTTGATTTTACTAAAACTTTAATTAACTTTTTCTCACTTGAATATTTACAATTCAATTTTTTATTTTTTTCAGTTTAAAAAAAAAATAAATATTTACTATTTTGAAAGGAAATGATAAGATTAATGAGGAGTGAACATCTGCTGATAACAAGCAAACTAATCTGAAAAGTGTTATGATGTATGGAGTGTAATTATTAATATTAAATAAAAGGATTTGCAGAATCTATCAAGTTAAAATTAAGGTATTGGATTTAGGGCTACGCAAAATAACCGATTAGTCGGTTATTCACCGATTATTTTCTTAAAAAATAATCGATTATAAAATAAAATCGATAAACCGATTATTTCGATTATTTTCACAATCGATTATTGGGAAAAAAAAGTGATTATTTTTGGGAAAAAAATTTTCCGCAGAACGAAAAAACTTCCTTCGTTTTCCAAAAAAGGGGCGGAAGAAATTTCCTTTTACAACAAAAAAAGGTAAAATGAGTCGTGAAAGGAGAGGGAAAAAAAATCCCGGAGGGCGGCAAAAATTTCGTTTTGCTAAAAACAAAAGGTAAAAGGATTTCCACGGCAGGATAAAAAATTTCACGAGGAAAAAAAAAAATTGCTAGAGAAAAAAAAAAGGTATAGTCGATTATTTTTTTTTTCATAATCGATTATCTTTTCCATTAATCGAATGTTTTTCGTCTGTCCGGATACGAATAATCGATTAATCAGAATAATAGATTATTTTTCATAATCGATAATCGATTATTTTTTCCATAATCGAACACCCCTAATTGGGTTAACTCCTTGAATGAGTAAGAGATGCATGATAAATAAAAAAATCTGGTATGACTGATCACACAGCACACAACTTTCTCTTACCTTTAAAAGAAAGTTGTGTTCTGTGCTCGTGTCGACATAAATTTGGTTTCAGTAAAAAGGGCTATATTAGAAATGAAGATGTAAAGTTTATAATAATGGGAAAAGATTTATATTTTGTTACAGTACAAGAGTAAAGTTCAAGGGCAAAATGAGAATATACATTTTTAAGAGCATCTAAAAAATAATTAAAGATTTTTGAATTTTAATAAAAATCGTTGGAGCAAATTTTGAGATAATCAAATAAAACTGAAAAAGTACCAATAAAGTACTAATACCCTGGCCGATTTCGTTTAAAAGCTTCATATTACGTGCCAGAGGGGTGCCTAACTTAAATATAAAATTTCAACCTCCTGCCGAAAAGACTGTGTGAATGTGTGTGTGTGAGTGTGAGTGTCAATGAGAAAAAAGTGTGAATGTTTAAAAAAAAAAATTAATCTTCGCTTTCAGTCCCTGCCAAAAATATTAATATACATATTTAAAGAGGTCATAGAGCAATATGGAGTGGAGAGATATCTTACCGGAGCTCCTACACTAAAATGTATTTTATGTTTTTAAGGTTTAGTTAGGATACTTTTTACTTGCTTTTTTGAAAGGGAGCCTTGATCTGGTTCTAGTTAAAATAAATTTAGAGAAGAGAGAATATTTTATTTTTTGACACTAAAAAATTACTCTTTCAGTAATCAATCAACTGAAAGTGAACTGCGCCGCTTTATAAATTTTAATCTTAATGGAGTGGATTTATTCTGTATCAGCAGAAGGCAAATTTTAAAGATATTTAATGAATGGAATAGCAAAATACAAAGTTGAGCAAAGGAATTTAATTTTAAGCTTCCTCCCAAGATATTCCTAATTTTAATAAAATTGTCTAATAATAAGAATAGTGTAAGAATTTTCTTTAAAAATCAAACTTATCTTCAGTTGAAAATGGCTTAATAAAACATTTTGTGTTCAAAATATAAAGAAATAAAAAAAATGAACTTTCAATTAATTTTAATTGAGATGAGTTAAGAATTTATTTATACTGTTATTAATGTAAAGATCAGAAAAACCGACCGACAATTTTAATTAAACAAATAATTATTAAGTAAGAAATATTTTCTTAGGAAAGACTTGGTAAACAATTATAAATTAATGTATGCAAATAAGAAAATTATGAACATTTCTGTTTTAAAAAATAATACTCGCTGTTAGAATATAATTAAGAATAATCTTAAAACACGTTTGACATTTAAAGTTTAATAAACATTTTTGACAAGTAGAAACCCCTTTACTATTATTTTCCAATATTGTATTATAATAAAATATCGAAAATATTTAGCATAGCATTCAGATTTTAAAAACATTTGAAATATTTATACATGTACATAAGAAGATATATTGAGACAGCTACATGAATGTGAATGGTTTAATGCCATTATGTAAGGGATTGGTGATTTAATCAGGAAAAAACACCACCCTCTTTAAAAGTGTTATTTATTTACGTTCCAAAGGTTACATATACACTCCTAAGCTAGTAAATAAATACAGTTTATTCATTTTAACGAAGTATTATCGTCTCTTAGGGCATAAATTTTTTAAGTCCCGAAAAGTAATCGTGTGGAGGGACAATGATTTTAATATGTTCACTAACAATCCACCAAAATGACCAATCCTCTAATTACTTTATATTCAGAGTTTCTTTAGACCCATACATGCCCAGTTATTAATTTTCTCGAGCAATTAATTGAAAAATTCATAAATTAATTGGTCATTTGGGTTGCTATTATTTCAGCACAAAAACAAGGACTAATTATATGTGGAATTATTGTAATATGATTATTTTAATTGCTTGTGAATTTGATTATTAGACTCCAAAATCCATGTGGATAAAAAATGGTTATATTTTAAAAATTGAGACATTATTATAATAAGTATAATATTATAAATTATTTTTTGAATTTATTAAACAAACACATTAAAGATAGCAAGTTTGCGAGATAAGTTTGTGCTTAAGATTGGGCAAAATTGCACCCCCTGGAGTCGAACCAGGATTTCACGCTTTCGCGGTGGGTGAAGTACCCTTATCCTAGGGCGCCGCAAAAGCGTGGAGGTCCTGGTTCGACTCCAGGGGGTGCAATTTTGCCCAATCATAAGCACAAACATATCTCGCAAACTTGCTATCTTAAACGATATATTGACTGGCTAACGAACAGTTTATTTGAGCATTGATTGAAAAAATGCCATCTTTTTCAAACAAGTTAGTCAAATACTTAGTCAAATACATTAAAGTCAACTACGTATTTTGATAAAGAAAAAAATATTTTTATATCTAATTGGTAATTATTTTCTGGACCAATTATTACTTAAATTATTTTTAAAAGAGATTGAAAAACAAAAAAGAAGAAACCAATGGCTAGTTTTACCCGGTAATGATTCTAATAGACATTGGCGTAACCAGAAATTTTTGATGGGGGGGGGGGGGAATCAAGAATTTTTTTTTCAAATATTTAAGATTAATTTAGGGTATTTATAAATCATTTTGATTTGTTTTTTTAGCTAGAGTAAATTATTATATTTTACTTTCTCTTACCCTATGTGAAATATAATTTGTATTAAATATCTAGTCATGGCTTGGGTCCCATGGGTGGGGGGGGGGTTTGAACCCCCCAAACCCCCCCCGGCTACGCCTATGCTAATAGAATCAGATTTTGACATAAAAATAAAAGAAAAAAACTCAAGTGAACTCTTTTAAGACGGTTGTTTACTTGTTCTCAAAAGAGAAAAGTCAATAAGCAATTCAAACAAGTCCTTAATAGGATCTCCATGCTTTTTTATTAAATTTCTTCTTTTTGATGAATGGCTATTTTGCAAAATCTATCTTTTATTATACGTATTTGCGAGTTATTCAATATTCATGTGGTGTATATAAATAAAAAAAAAGAAGTCATGTTTCCTCTCTGAATGGAGAAAGATCAGAAAAATCGCGAAAGTTATGTATGGGAAATATATGCGAAATATTAGAAAAATTCCTTTAATTTCTTAACACAAGTAATAGTAGATATTGTTTTGAATTAATTTAATCAGCATATATTTATTCCTTTCCGTTTAATTTGCCGCTCTGCAGCTTAATTTATGCTAACGAACGTCTTTTCTTCTTTATCTTTTGTTTCTTTAGTTAGAGCATTTCATTGCTCATTTATCCCAGATGTATTGATATTTTAATTTAAATTAAGATTACTAAATTATTTGAATCTATTAATATGGAAATTTTGTTTGAAAATAATTTCACAAGCAAACACTCTGTGATTTACGGATAAAATGAAAAAATTTGAACCGCTCCCCGGAGAGACAAGGTTCAGCTATAGGGAGATCAACTTGTATATTTTACTAAAGCTTTTTATTTTTTAACCTGCGACATTTCAAGGAATTCAGTAAAAAATTATTTATAATGTTTAATTCAGTGATGCTCAAACTCTAAACCGCTCCCCGGAGAGACGCGGTTCAGCTATAGGGAAAAAACACACCTTGTTTTGAATTAGGAAGCTGCTGAAAATTTGTAGTATAGCTATATTAAAAGAGAACCAAAAAACAAACAGAACTTTTTTCCAGCGAAAAATTAATCATCTACTAAATCTACTGAAAATGAAATTTATTTATCAATTATCAACACTGAAGGCTTCAAAAATTTTCTTAAGAAAAATTAAAATATTCTTATATTTATAAATTGAATAAATGAAAATCATAACTAAATTTTGAAAAATGTTGAGTATGTTTATTTATTGGTGGACCAAACGTACCATGGTCATATTGAACCCAGGATCTCCTGCCTTTATGGACATCGGTGTGTGCTACCCTTTGCACCAGGCCGCCCGGACCTTCGACCAACACCAACAAATAATTCCAATTTTTATATTTTAAACAACTAATGATTTTCTCCATTAGAGTACTACTCTCTCAAGAACTGTTCAAGTTGGCAAAAAAAAGAATATCGTGTGATTGGCAAAATTTTCTTTGCATTTTTGTGAGGTATGTCTTTGTGGCTGGAAGAATTTGTAAGGCGGAGTCAAAAAAAAATTTCAAGACATATGCAGCCAAAATTATTTCTTTTATTGTGCCGTTCCAGGCTGACGTTTCGGCCACAGGTCTAAGCCATCTAGACATTTTTTGACCAAGTGGTTAACTTTAAAAATTGTATTTATTTTTTGTAAAATTTTCAAAATTTTATTGATATATTTAACAATCTCCTAAACCCCTCCTTGTATAAAATATCCTAGTTACCTATGAAAAGCACATATCATATTGCAAATGAAATCGTCAACATCAGCAGAATAAAGGGAATTGGAAAGATATAAAAGAACCATAATATATAATAATATTAAGAAAAACTTAATCAGATGGAATTTGATTAAAAATTTAGCTAAAAAAGTATTGTAACGGCACACTTAATTTATATTGTAGCTAACAGCAAGGTAATTTGTGTGAGAGACTATAAAACATGCAACCAAAACCAAGCAAGCATGCGAATGATAGAAGTACTAAAACTCACCGAAGAGCGACGCCTTGGAGTGAACAAAGACAGCTTTCGGCGTTCTTCGGTCATTTTCAGGTAATTGGGTTGTTCAGAGATGTTCTAATTTGTGGATACGTCGATGTTTTAAAATCAAGGCAACTTTTTTCGGGGTGCTCGGCCAACGCGAGACGATTGCCGAGATGCGGCCAAGACCATGTGCCCTTGGATAAGACGACTCGACGCCACCGTCGTCGGGTCTGAAGGGGACGTCGTCCACCTCGATGATCTCTTGGCGAAAAAGTCGCCGTCGCCGCCGCCCTGCCACCAAACACAATCAGCCTGTAATTTATAAATAGGCATTAATTTATTCCTCTCTCTTTCTCTCTTACACCATTACTATTGACATTCTATTATTGATAGATCACTTAAAAGAAAACTTATCATAGTAGTGTCTATTTAAATAACTAGAACGAATTAGTTGTTATAAAATATTAAAGAATTTTAAAGATTAGTTTTTATCAAATATCTTATTTTATTTGATTTGATTTTTACGATAATCTTTGTCATACAGATTTTTTTCTACGAGCACAGCCTGCCTTTGGGAGCGCCGCTCCTTGCCAGGCTTATACCTATACTAATTTTAAAAATAATTTAATTGGATTTCATTAAGGTGCGCGTCTCGAAAAGCCGTTAGAACACGATTCACTACTGAGTTACTCTAGGCGGCAAGAGTGGCGTTAGTTTTCCCCATAGGGATACAAGGGATTTATTTCATTTTTTTTTATAAATATATTATTATTTGAAAAAAAATTTTTTTTATTTAAATATTTTTAAAAAAAGTGTTTTAATTTTTTTTATAATAATAAAAAAATTTAAATTAATTTTCCCCCAAAAAACCCCCCCTAAACATTTTTAAAATGTCATGCCTTGCCAAGGGCGTCCGCAGGATTTTTTGCATCATTTTAATTTTCCAGGGGGGGGGGCAAGTGCCTGGTTGCCCCCCCCCCCTGCGGACGCCCATGTGCCTTGCAACTACTTCGGGAAGCTATATTAAAATATAGTTGTTTTTTTTTCTAGTTGTTTTTTGATGGCTAGATATTATGATATGAGGATGTGGTATATGGGCAGCCAAAATAAAAATCCATTTTTTGTCGACGTTTCGAGTACCGATCGCACTCTTCATCAGGTCAAAAATGATGTCAGGTTGTCAGGTTAGTTGACATGGCAGCGTAGCGTAGTCTTTGCCAATTTTTATTTTCAAGAAAATATAAATATTATATATTATATGGACCCTGTTATGCAATGGTGTGTCAAAGACCAAAAAATTAAAAATTGAGTTAATCACGGAATATTGTTTCAAATGCTTTAATTAATAGTATTTTTTATGAAATATGTCCTAAAAAAATTTATATTTAATGTTACTTGGACAATTGACAAAAAAAATTATATATAATCAAATGAAAACAAAAAACTTTAATGTTGATTTTCTCAAAACTCGATGTTTGGTCTTTGACACACCATTGCATAACAGGGTCCCTATAGGCCTATATACATAGGTAGGAGAAAGTAAAAAGAAAAATGTTTATATTCTGTTACCATGGCAACCATTTCTCCTATCTTTCCTATGAAGTACAAGAGTAAAGTGTTCTTCAAAATATTTCAAGGGCGAAATGAGAATATTCATTTTAAAGAGCATGTTAAAAATAATTGATTTATGAATTTTAAACAAAATCGTTGGAGCGAATTTTGAGAAAATCGAAAAAAACTGGGGAAAAGTGCATCAATACAGTATTAGTACTTTTTGGCCGATTTTGTTCAAAAGCTTATTTTGAGCTTATTTAAATAAAAAATTTCAATCCGGTACACACACAGACAGACAAACAAATTTTTTTGGACTCGGGAGACCTCAAAACATGTATATCCATCAAAAACTTGACATCGAATTTTTGACATGATCTCAATACTTTTTCTCCTTAAATTATATAATATATACAATATATGGTAAGAAAAAGTAAAAAGCACTTGTATTAAATACCTTAAGAAATACAAGGGTTGAGGAAAGGTGGATACTCACTCAGTAAAACACGATAAAATAAATGTATACACTTTTTAAGCCGAGAGTGAGAGGCTTCGTACTCCAACTCGTTGCAAGTCTCAGCTGCGACTGAAAGAATCTGAGAACTCGTATCTCTCTCTCACTCTCTGCTTTCTATCGATGGGTGTAACAATTTCCATTTTTTAAAAAGATAAAAATTAATTTTATAGTTTTGAAATAAATTATCTATTATTAAAGAGGCTCATAGTCATAAGGAAAAATAATTTAAAACTTTAATATTAATATTTTTTTTTTTTGGGGGGGGGGGGTGGGGGTGGTGTTTTTATTTTTTTTTTTTCCCCCCTTTAAAAAATTTATGTTTTTATTTTTTAAAAGAAAAAAAAAGGAAAAAAATAAATTTCGTATATGTTTTGTTTTATTTAATTAATTGAAAATTTTAGGGGTAACTTGATATGAAACCAAATTGAAAATATAAGTAGTGCGACGTGCTTAGTAATGCCGCTCTGTTAGTTCTAGAAGTTTTGAAAAAAAAAAAAAATGATTTTTTTGATTCTAAAAAAAATAAAAAAATAAAAATTGTTACTTGTGTACTAAATTTGTCTAGTTCCTTCATTGGGATCTCAAAATTACATAAGCATAATGAAAATCCTCTTGCCTGCCTTGGTTAATTCAAAAGAAAGCATCTCATTTTGGCAATTTTAATTATTGGATTGTCCATAGTTTTACTTATTAAAATAAAACTACTAAATTTCGTTTCGCTATCATTGTTTTTCTCTCTAGGCCGGAAAGGTTAATCATCAGTTGGTTGATATGGATGTGGAAATATTTGTATATATAAATAAATCACTTGATTCCCAAAAGATTTTTGTAGAATTTTTTAGAATAATTTATTGTTTTAAATACACTCGAGGATATCATGTATCAAATTAGGAAAAATTTATTTACAATAGCAATATGAGATATTCTAAATTATTTTTCACCGGTCCTGTATTGATCATTATTTTAAATAATATGATATAATTGTCAATTTATCTTCAGAACTTCTGTAAAGAATCATCATCAGTTCTTAATCAGATTTTTACTTTCTCTTACCTATATATGTAATATATTGAGAAAAAGTATTGCGATCATGTCAAAAATTTGATGTCGTGATTTTGATGGATATTCATGTTTTGAGGTCCCCTGAGTCCAAAAAAGTGGGTCCCCCAAATTGGACTGTCTGTCTGTCTGTGTGTAACAATTTTAAGCATGAATGAGCTACCGTATTGAAATTTTTTATTTAAGTAAGGTACCCTTCCGGACACTCAAAATAAGCTTTTAAACAAAAGAATAAAACCCGAGTATCGTTTAAAGTCTTAAATGGCCTAAGTTGCAGAGAAGACTGTGTGTATGCGTATGTGAATGGGAAAAAGGTGTGTGTTTAAAAAAAAAAAAGTTAACTAAGGTGCTATGGGAAATTAAATATATCTCGAACCTTCGGTAAGAGAAAGTTGTACACCATGCTTGTTCATTCTCTTACTCTAATAGGTTTAACTAGTGTATCTGTTTTTTATGGAAACAATTTTTCCAGAACTTTGAGTTTATTAGATTTTCATGCAAAATGTTTTTCTAATTTCCGAAATTTTAGTCCTTCACACTTTTGCAAATTTTAATTTAGGGAAGGGAGGGAGAGCCTTGAATGGCAAAAGAAAAAACATTCATTTACTGTGGATATATCAGAATAGGTGCAATGAAAACAGTGAGAGGTCCGACCCAGATGGGGCCAGGCTCCAGGTCCAGGGATCCCTTATACCGACAGTGAAAGCAGTTCTCTTGCGGTCACTGACTCCAACTTGCATCATACTCCCTAGTTACGTTTGTGCCAATAAGAAAGGTTACTTTTTGCGCTCAAGGTCAAGGGAGAGCTGCGATTAGTATTTATTAAGCCGCCAAGCAGTTCATTCATTAGTTTAAAAATTTTCAAGATTTCAATGATTCAATGGAATTTTGATAAATTATGTTTCACTTTTTCAAAAAAATATATTTTATATTTTTGTGATTATTTCTAAATAGACGAATACGATTTAACTGATTGTTGTGAACTAAGGGTATTTTTCCTTTCCGGCTAAGGTAGTTAAGAAAAGGTTAACCAACAATCATGTTTTTGCTTGCTGGAAAAAATGCAACACAAATAACCAACTCATGTTTAAAGAAAGGAGATATAAATAATTAATAGATTTTTTTTTTAAATACATATATTTAAAAAAATATGCTCAGGGGCCCACATCTTGTGGGTATGTGGATGGCGACCACGATCTGCCCAAGCCGTGACTGGCAATACTCCTTTTCTTTGCATGTCAGTCTCTTTCCTTCTATATTTTCAACAGGCGTCAGGCCGTGCTTCGGGCCGGCCTGTTCTTTTCCTTCCCCGTTGCAAAAACCCCATCCCTTCCGCAGACCCCACACCGCTGGATTAAGGCGAAGAAAGAAGATATATTTAAAAAAATCAAAATATGCCATATTAAATTATTTAGATAAACAGTATTAAAAAAAATACATAATAAATCATTTATGACAATCAGAGAATCAATCAATCAAAAAGTGTAAAAATAATAAACGTGACCATCGCATGACTTTTTTAGATATTCGTTGTAATAATCTGTTTATATTAAATTCGAGTGTTTAATATAAGGCTGAACGCACACCGAACCAGCAAAAACTTTTGGTCCACGAGCAAAACGTTTTTCTCGTTGTCAACGCACCCCGAACTAGCAAAAACGTTTTCGGACAAAACATTTTGTTCGATGAATCATGTCCGATTGTTTGTCTCTTCGGTGTGCGTTGACCCTAAATCATCTAAAACAAAACCGGGAGTGGATTCGGACCCTAGGCTGTCCGATGAATTTATTTAAATCATTTGGATACCAAATGGAATGAATAAATATGCCTGGACCCTAATATATATCATAATTGAATCGTTTATTTCAGAAACCACCTAAGTGCGCTTTTTTCAACTTTTGGAAAACTAAAGAAAACTGTTTTGCAGCTTAAGTATAGGTCTAGTCTCCTTCAAATATTTTTTTACCAAATCAAAAACATGCTATTGGGATAATCTAAAAGATGTATTTACCTTTAAATTGTACAGTAGCACCAAAAACACATGATTTGAAATTTTGGCGCCTTAGGTGGTTTCTGAAATAAACGATTCAATTATAAGTATCGTTTAAAATCTAAATGGCCTAAGAAGTAGAAAAAAGTAAAAAAGTTTTTCCAGTTTGCTTCATTCATAAGTCACTCTGTCCCTAATTCATTCTCATTATTCAACAGATATATAATAGGGTTGAAGAAATAAATAAAAAATCTGGTGTGCTGGTTGCACAGCAAATTTATAATTTAAAATATTGATGCCTTAAGATTTGTATTGAATATTTCATCTCCATAAAGATTTCTAGACATCTGAAATTTTTTTTGTTATCTTAATTCTTATGTCAATAATAAGTCAAGAGAAACAAAAATATTTATCTAAATTAGTCTGAGGTACTTTCTTATCTAAACTTAAATAGAATATGTAAAAAATCGTATAGAGGTTTTTCTAACATAAGTATAATCATAAGCCTACTAAATCACTCTCGGTAGACAAATAATATTTTTACTTTCTCAAATTATATATTTTAATATTGAGAGAGAAAGTATTGCATTTATGTCAAAAATTCGATGTTGAGATTTTGATGAAAATATAAGTTTTGAGGCTCCCTGAGTCTAAAAAAGTGGGTCCCGTAAAATGTGTATCTGTGAAATGAGCTACTAGATTGAAATTTTATATATAATTTAAACAAATGTCTTATTTTGCTTCGATTATAACTACCTAACCAATAGTGATCTCTTAGTTTGTTTCCGAAGGCTTTGTTAATCAGTGTGTAAGACAAAGCAGAAATCATGAATATGTATACTTAAGCATTTTAAGAGGACTTGGAAATATTTATATTTATAAAATTTACATAACCAAAGGAATTGAAGTTTAAAAGAGGAAAGAGCATGTTAAAGGATATTAGTTGTAAAAAAAATCTTGTGTGACTGGTGACACAACGTTTCCTTACCGAAGGTAAGAGAAAGTTGTGTTCTGTGTTTGTCACGCCAGATTTTTTGTGCCGAGATATATTTATGATAGTTTCCGCCAGTATTTTAGAATTCAAGATGTATAATTTATAAACATAGGAAAATATATATATTTTGTTACCATGGCAACCATTGCTCTTCTTTCCTATGAATTACAGAAGTAAAGTGTGCTTCAAACAATTTTGAGAGCAAAATGAGAATATACATTTTAAAGAACATCTAGTCCGATGATTTTATTTAAGCCATTTGGATACCAGATGGCTTAAATAGAAATGCCTGAACCCCCAATATATATATTACTTACAACGGTTATCGTCTAAAGTCTTAAATGGCCTAAGTTGCCGAAAAGACTGGGTGAATGTGTGTGTGAGTGTGAGTGTGAATGAGAAAAAAGTGTGAATGTTTAAATAAAAAAAAAAAGAACATCTAAAAAATAAATGATTTCTGAATTTTAATCAAAGTAGTTAGAGCGAATTTTGAGAAAATCGAAAAAAAAAAAAAACTGAAAAAGTACATCAGTAATTTTTGGCCGATTTTGATTAAAAGCTTATTTTCATGCTCCAGGGGGGTATTTATTGAACACAGACACACAGACAGACACACACACACGAGAGAGAGAGACCATTTCGAGAAAACCACTTTTTTGGATTTAGGGGACCTCAAAACGTGTATATCCATCAAAATCTCGACAACGAATTTTTGACATGAATCCAAAACTTTCTCTCTATATATTACATATATACATAGGAAAGAGAAAGTAAAAATTAATATAAAAAAAATATCAATAAAGTATAAAAGGAGAGTAGATATAAGATCTCATATAGCAAAAGAGAACAAAGGTATGAAGTGAACTTGTTTCCCCTTCTCTTGAAGAGTGCAGTTCAGGAGATTGCCTTGACCTGGTCCTGAGCGAGAGGCGTCACATGATTTGGGGACACCCCAAGTGCTTTTATTGCAATTCACGATTTCTTGGCACAACATAAAATTTGGACTTTGAAACCAAGGGTAAAAAGTCGAAAAATAAAGGATGAGAAGAGTGATAGTATTTTCCAGGTATATAACAGATAATTACGTTAATAAAAAAAAACGTGCAAGAATGACTCAGAATGATGGAGTGAAAACTTTGATCCGCTTGGAAAGTAACAACTAATTTCAAGTTTTAAATAGTTTTTTTTTTTAATAAATAAAACAAATTAAGGCAAGATAATTAATCAAAATTAATTTTGAAGCTTTTATAAATAATTCTTGTAGCTTGAAATGAATGAGTGCTCTTGGTATCCAAATGGCTTAAATAAAATCATCGGACTGCCTAGGATCCGAACTCTCGACCCTTGGCATTCAAGGCAGGCAGTATGCCAAGTCCGAGGGCCCATGTATATAAATTTTACATCTTGAATTTAATATGTCGGTGGAAACTAAACATATAAAATCTGGTGTGACAATCACAGAACACAACTTTCCTTTATCGAAGGTAAGAGAAAGTTGTGTGCTGTGCGACCAATCACACCAGATTTTTACAATTTCAATGGTATTTTATCTTTTTATAAAATTAGGTATAGATGATTTCGACTAATAATCACTGAAAGAATTTAAGCCCTCTATAATTTGTTTTTGTTTATTTTTCCCGATCGAAATTTCATTTGACTTTTTTAAGAATGAAGTGATTTGGAGATGAATCACAATTTAAATAATCCAAAGTACGTCCTGCTAATGCAAATAAGGCCAGAGTAAAAAATTCAACTAACCGAGAATAAAAAATAATGAATTCCAAGGTACGGTAGCTTGGAAGACATGAATCATAGTAAGCAAGTCATATCGAAATTTTATCCTATCTTTTTAAGAATTTCTTCAGATTTTAGTATCCCTGTCCCTGTTACATTCCCAATCTCATAGTTGAGTTGACAAAACGTTTCGGCTAATTTAATTGAGCCATCTTCAGTTGTTATTTCACAGCCACAGCCCATCAATTGTATTATCAGATATTAATATAGATTAATATACACAATAATAATATGGAATATCTCTCATCCGTTTTTTACTTATTTTATAAATATATTAATAAAAATAAATAAAATATCGAACTAATCGAATGACGATAGAGAGGATGGCCAGTCTCGAGGGGGACTAGACTGACCTTTGGGGAGTAGAGAGGGGAAGGGCCTCTCACCCCAAAATTGGAACCGGGTTGTTGACTCTCGAGATGGATACCGGTTAATGGGTTGAGGTTTTTTTTTCCCTCAAACAAAAAAACGAACTAATCAAACTCTTTTATTATTAAAAATTATATTCTATATTTTTAGGATTAAAATTGTTAATTTTTAACTTTGTTAACTTTGAATATTTAAAATAATGACATTATTTTTTATATGAAATTTCAACTTAGATAATTTTTTAATTAAATTAAAGAGCATTCAAACTTAATTTCCTTTTTTTCTTTAGGGGGAAACTTTTTTAATTATTAAGATAAATTATTTAATTATAAATATTAAAAGTGTTGAACAAACAATAAGAGAGAAGAAAAATAAATATATCGAGAAGGCATTCATTCATAATTAGAAGATCAAAAGTCAAATGGATCTATTAGGAGTGACCTAGTCTATATGAAATGATTTATGAAATATCTCTATATTTAGATGTATTTGAAGCACAAATAAGAAAACAATAAATAAAAATTTTTGATTATATCTTACTATAATTTAATGATAAAATAGTGAGATATTTTGTATTAGCACTATCATATTATTTAGATAAAGAATCAAATTAAAATTATTATTATTATTACTATTTAGGTTTGAATCTAAAAAACCAAATCAAAATTTTTACTTGGAGAGTGAATAGCTGTATTTTAGGTTTACGGAAGGTTCTTTAAAGCTGCTTCAACCCTTGCCACAAGCTTAGGACTATATATAGGATAGGGAATTAGTTGCGTAATTAGAATTAAATAAATTTTATATATGCCTATAAAGGAGGTGGAGTTAAAGACAGGAAACAAAACTAATTACACGAATGTAGATAAATTGCTAGGTCAAGAGGTGTGAAGGGTGTGTCATAATACACAGAAGCACATGAGGTAAAAAAAATTATATATCTATATCCATATAGACATGGAATCAATTAATATTGATGATGATTCATGAATTAATAAATAATTTAATGATGAAATTGATAAATTAAGAAGCAGCGGCGGATCTAAGTTCTTGGAGAATAATTGCCCCCCCCCCCCTCTTAAATCCCGAATTAGAGTACATCAATTCAAATGCCTAAAAAGAGGTATTTTTTTTTTTTCAAATATATAGTATTTATTCTTGAAAATTTAAATAAATTATGCATATAACATTACGGTATATATCGATCTCTTCCCGGTGAATTTTCATATTGAAAATTTTACAAGGATCGAAAAAATCGTTTGAAACCCACAATATTTTCCTGTGACCTTTTGGCCTCTTGAAATCTCATTTATTATTAAATTATTCACGATGTTTATAAATGAGAAAGGTATGATTAAAAAGTTTTACTATTATCACAAATATTAATTTTTCAAAAATGAGTCTTACGATAATATGTATATTTTAATCAGGGGCTTATATAAGGGGGGGGGAAGGCCAAAGGCGCCCGCCCCCCCCCCCGAAATTTCCCAAACACATATACATATATAGGGATATATAGACATCAGCGCAACAAGTTTTTCCGCAGGATGGAAAACTTTGGTTCCGCAAAGTAAAAAATGTTCCGCAAAAAATTTCGTGTGAAAAAAATTTAGTTTCTTAAAAAAAAATTTTCAGTTCGCCCCCCCCCCCCGAAAAAAATTTCTACATACGCCCCTGATTTTAATTGTTTTTGTTATTCAAATGATAGTTAAGTCATGAGAAATAAATTAAAACAAAAATATAAATATGGGGACCCCTTTTAGTTAGGCAACCAAAAAGTATCAATGAAGAGCGTATGCGGTGAATAGGGCTGGACAAAATAATCGATTAATCCATTCACCGATTACTTTCATAAAAAATAATCGATTTTCGGGAAATACACGTTTAAAAAGATGGGATGAGACTCGTATACTAAAGAAAAAAAAAGCTCAAATGATTTTCGCGAGAGGGAAAAAATGGAAATTTTACAAAAAATTTTCGATTTAATAAAAAAAAAAAGGTATAGTCGATTATTTTTTCAGCTGTCCGGATCCAATAACCGATTAATTGGAATAATTGATTATTTTTCATAATCAATAGTCGATTATTTTTTTTTCCATAATCGAACACCCCTAGTGGTGATAGTCTACTTCTTCCCCTCTTTTGATTCTAGTCGCTCTCACACCACTCTAAAACAGCAGCCCTATAAATTTCCAAAGATATCAAAGCATCTGAAAGCGAGTATGGGGGGGAGCGAGACTCTCTCCACCAATTTCCCCTTATTTTGTGCATACGGAATCAAGTGCGGATGGAATTCCATCGCACATACTTGTTCCCTCTTTATCGTTTTAAATGAGTTGTATAAGAATAAATACTTATTCTATACAACTAATAGAGCGGGCGCTGGAGGTAGTTGAGTATGCAAAAATCTGAGGACCGAATTCTGACAATGGATTTGGGCTAAGAATAGCTTCCAGAATAAGGATCCGGATCTTGTCGGGCCAATTTTTGGTCCATTTTTTTTTTACCCCCACCCCTCTTATTTCGATAAGAAATCAATGGAATGCATGCTAAGATGATGTGAAGATTTGCAATTATGGTCAAATTCTTATACTTAAAACCTCAAACAATGAAAAAACTGTCTTGTCAGCAACTGAGGGGATCCTCTATAGTCCCCTGAGAAGTACTATCTTGCCACCAGTTGTGGTGGTCCCCTCTAACCCTTCACCTCTTTTCTCTCTCTCTGTTATAAATTTAAATATACGACCTAAACACCACGCCAAATTGTGGGGACCGGCAATTATGCTCATAATCTACTACCTGGTGTATTTAGCACCAGGTAGTAGATTATGAGCATAATTGCCGGTCCCCACAATTTGGCGTGATGTTAAGGCCGTAAATTAAAATTTATAACAGAGAGAGAGAAAAGAGGAGAAGGGGTTAGAGGGGACCACCGCAGCTGGTGGCAAGATAGTATTTTTCATTGATTGGGGTACCAGGTAGTGGATTATGAACATAATTGCCGGTCCCACAATTTGGCGTGGTGTTTAGGTCGTATATTTAAATTTATAACAGAGAGAGAAAAAGAGGTGAAGGGGTTAGAGGGGGCCACCACAACTGGTGGCAAGATAGTACTTCTCAGGGGACTATAGAGGATCCCCTCAGTTGCTGACAAGACAGTTTTTTCATTGTTTGAGGTTTTAAGTATAAGAATTTGGTAAGTGAGGTTTGGAGGGCAGCAGCCAGGAAGGTAGCCTCTAAGCTATTCTTAGCCCAAATCCATTGTCAGAATTCGGTCCTCAGATTTTGCATACTCAACTCAACAGCGCCTGGTCTATAATATATAGTTAAATAATTTGTTAATTAACATTAAGCTTATCTTATTTATTTTTTTCTCTCTAAAAAGTCAGGTCGGCTGCTGAGGCCATTTGACGGTCTTGTTTATCGGGGCTACCCGATTTCCCAATTTTCATCTAATTTATTTAATTTAAATAAACAATAAATTACATAAAATAAATAGCGTTTTATGATATATATATATTTTTAATTTATTTAAGGTCTTTTTCGGCATCGGAGGCTATTTAAATTTAGATTTTTCAATTTATTGGTAGTCAATTAAATTGAAATAAATTTTTGTCGCATGAGCGGGATGCGAACCTCTAGCACAAGAGGCAGATACTCTACCACAGTGGCATGGCCCAAGGACTATAATAAATTTTAATAACTGAACTGAATATAATCTGGTCAAAATCAAGAATTTTATAGGTCTACATATAAAATACATATATTTATTTAATATACTACATACACTTTTTTTACGTTCTCAGAATACGAAAAATATTCCCTTCTTACTAGAGCCCTCTGCACGGGCCGATTTTTTGGCCCGTACCCGCATTTTTTTTGACTTCCGGTTCATAATTTTTTAACATTTTTTCAGGCCGGAATTTTTTCAAACGCGAAAAAATATTCTTTTATTGAAACTCCTCATTATCGATATTAATCATTGCCACTCCCCACAAGAATATATATACTTTTAATAAAGATATATATTTTAATTAATATGAAAGTGAACAAGATTTTTAAACATTTTTGAAACTTCAAGTGATTACTTGTCAAATGAGCTAACTAAACTCAAAATTTTATTGTGTATTTATTTATTTAGAGTCTTAAATCTGTCCACCCCAAAGATAAATATTTTTTGATGAGAGGAAGGGCAGAGGCAGCCAAAATGAAAATACTTTGAATTGTAAAGCATTCAGAATATTTTCATTTTGGCTGCCTCTGCCCTTCCTCTCATCAAAAAATATTTAAATATGAGTAGGATGGCAGCCAAGAATGAAATCAGAAATCTATCTTTATCCAATTTTTTTATTTAATTCGCAGACGATTCGGATGCAAATCGCGTTCTTCCACAGGACAATTGAGGAAGGGCCCGATTTACGTCCGAAACGTCGGCGATTGAAATAAAAAAATTGGATAAAGATTGATTTAAATGTTTGTCTGATTTCATTCCTGGCTGCCATCCTGCTCTTATTTATCAAGTTTACCTCACTAATATTAAAAAATATATATCTTTATTAAAAGTATATACATTTATATTCTAGATGGGTGGCAATTTGTCTTTTTGTTCGGTGTAACTGCTAGAGCAGGTCCTGGTATTATTTAATATTTCCCCTCCCATTAATACTGTTAAGCCTCAGTTAATGAGTTTCGATGAAATAATATTTTTCTTTTTATACATTGATTTATGTAAATTTTGTGCAAATATAATCTTTGCAAATATGTTATTTCTTCATATTACATTTTTAGACAAAAAAGATGAATAATCATTTGATGATTCAAAAAATAATAGATTGTTTAAATATTTTGCAATTTGATTTGATAAATAAGTTGTATAGAATAAGTATTATAGTAGTTAAATAATTAATTGACTTTTTCCTGTTAAAAGAAAACTCGAAAACTTCCTCGGTTATGCATTATGAGATTAGCGTTAATTATATATACAATTAAACATAAATTTTTAACTTTTTCAAAAATCAGAGAGATGATGAAGAAACAATTTTTAGTAAAAAAAGTCGAAACAAAAGTGTGGCTAGGCTTTAATTTTGGTAAATTAGAAAAAGATATTATATACAATAGAATCAAGGGCCAAATACTGTACTACAATGTAACATAACTTTTTAGATATAGACTTTTCATATTCTAAAAATTTTCTAACCAGTTTCATCAAATAGAAAGAAATTTCAGAATTAAATCCGCTTCCAATTTTGTAAGCCCATCTCCTTGTTATCTCTTTGAAAACAATGTGGTTTCTGGAATATTTCGAGTTAACCATCCCTAACTAAAACATTCGATTTAAGATTTTATTGGGGATGGGAGAGGGGAGGAAGAAGTGGGAAGAAACCCTTGTATGGACCACCTCAAATTTACTAATCTTTTAGTATGGATAAATAGCCTATATATACTTTGGTGACCTTGAGCTTCTTTTGATAGGGTAAATTGTTTGCTTCCTCTACCCCTCTTCCCTCTTCCTTAGTGATTTTCTATTCTTTTAGTATATTTTTTTCACTTCCTGTTTCATTTAAATACGTTTAGAAAATCATAGTTATTAATAAATGAAATACAAATTCGTATTCAAATATAATTCAAAAATGTGTAGAGCTATAAATTAGTATAATTTTTTTTTATTTCAATGAGAATATCTATCAAGAACTTTCTTAGTATTTCTTTTATCACATGAAATAGTATCAGAAAATAACCATATCTCACAAATGTGAAGAGAAATGTGATTTCAAATAGGAAAAATGTGACTTACAAGTAGTGACTTGAAGAGTGAAGAGTGAGCAGGTGTATATCTGATGAGATATGTTGACGCTGTCAGGCTGCAGGCCCCGCTGCTACTGGTGCTCCAGTCCTCTCGTCAATGCTTTTCTTTGCTCTCCGCGCTTTTCGAGCCTCTCTCCGTTCAATGACTCTCGGGGGACGACAACACTTGCTAACTCCCTTCTGGAAAAGTTACCAACGAGGTTGTTATTTTTATTTTCGGTAAGTTGTCAAATGAATTAATTAGTTTAAATTTGACTACTATTAATAGGTTCAATTGGTGGAGGTATCAATATCTATGCAAAGATTCTTTACGAAATCGAGATTGAATCCATTCACTTGAGTCATTCTACAGATTCTGTTAACAATATTGTCTTTGTTTATTTAAATGATTCCAGACCAGGAACTTGAAGGATTGAAACAATATTTTATAAATTTAGATGTTTTAAACCATTGATCAATTAGTAAAAGAATTTGATTTTAGGTTTAACTGTGGTTTATTTGTAAAAATTACAACGTTTCGGCCACTCATTCTGTGGCCTTCCTCAGGTACAATTCAGCTAAGATTATAAAGGTTGTTACATCTGTTAATAATCTTAACTGAATTGTACCTGAAGAAGGCCACAGAATGAGTGCCAGAAACGTTGTAATTTTTACAAATAAACCACAATTAAACCGAAAATCAAATTCTTTTACTAATGATAACCACTGGGAAAGCCTAAACTCCAAAAAAACATTGTACAAAATCAAGATAAAATTAACAACAAATAAATGGTAAATTAATTTGAAGTTAAAACTAAAAAAATAAAAAAAATATCTCTAATTTTTGGTAAATAATTCTTATATCCATGATTGTTTAAGAAGGTATATCCTTGAAAATGGCATTAATAATTTCATTAGTTCACTACAAGAATTGTATTCATGGACTCAGCTACTTTGTCATATTGGTTGGGAGAAATTAAGGATTTGATTAATATTTATTTGCTGTACTGAGGATGATTCCATCTCAATGGGCTCGAAATATCTACAAATAAACGGATAATATTTATTTTTTCCGATGGTCCTTAGAATTTATTTATTTATTTATTTATTGGCCTTCGGCATTTGTATGCCATTTTGGCCACCAGTCCATGGTCCTTAGAATAAAATTGATTAATAATTTGCGATGATTCAGTTGATCTTGATGGTAAATGAATTTAAATTGTTATAGATTGTGTAGGAAGTTTATTTTTTGAACTAGTTATAGAGTATTTGACAGGTATTTCTATATCTAGAAGAGGTACAAATTTAATATTTTTAAATAGTTTCTTTTGATTAAAAATATATTTTTTAATGATCACCATCATGAGTAAATAAAATGTCAAAATATCAGAAATATTCAAATTGAAATTGATAAAACATATGAAAGTATCAATGAATTAAAATTTGATGAAACAAATGAATATTTATTAATTATATGACTTACTTGAGTTAATATAAATTTAAGAAAAAAAAAATATATGACAAAAAATGACGCTTGATGTTAGATGTTAAGTGAAAAGTTGAAATGTCATATGGTTAGATTTATAAAAATTATTGAGAAATGAAAGAATTTAACTAAAAATGATATGAGAAATCAATTGAATAATACCTTGATTAGATAAGCGTGGTGATCAAACACTCGAAAATATTCAACGTAAAAAATTGAAATGAAGCAAACTGAAGAAACGCGCCATGTCAGAATCCTGCTTTGATGACGCACTGCAAGATCAAATATGGCGTCAGCCCGGGCCATTTGAAAATTTATTAAATTATTTGGATAAACTGCATGTGGTTTTTTAAAGTTCTTCTGAACGGTTCAGTGTGACTTTATTAATTTTTATATTATACTTCTTTTTTTTCTAACTCTAAATTATGATATTTTCAATATTTTTTTATATTGGTTGGTTCCCCGTTTATTTTCCAGAGGTAATTTCATGATCACAGAGACACACCTCAAATCCATATAGAATTAAATTAAATTATACAATATTAGTATAGTATACACCAATAAAATATGAAAATAATAAAAATAAATAAATAAGTAAAATATTTGAATTTAGTTCGCTTCTTGTTTCTAGGTGACGTAAAGTGACCGAGAAATCTGCGTTCTGATTAGTTCAATTCTGAACGGCCTATCTTTAGTTCATTAAAATGGCGAAGCAAAATATTTACTATTCATAAGTCAAACAAATTTCATTTTTAAGGAAATTGTGATTTTAACCAAAAATGGACCTCTATTTTAGAATAAATTGTCATATATTCCGTAATTTTGAAAAATATGTCCTGTTTCTTGATTTTAGTTGTGAGACATATGTTAAAATATAGAAAAATTAGAAAACGTCAAACAGTAAAAATGAAAATGGGGACAAAAATCCGATTGTTCACCATAAAATTACTAAGGATATTAAAAGTAATAGCTTTAAGATGCTGGACAGTAGCTGGAGCGGCCGTCTTAATTTGTTTATTTATTTTTTGGATCTATGGTGGAATTCTTGCATTTTTACTCCTTTGTTTTGCAACAACAGGTATTAAGTATTATTATAAATAAATCTAGTAAAAATAAATAAATCTAGTAATTCTGATATTAAAATGTCTTGTTTTTTAGGTATTTTATATCAGAGTGAAGATATGTTACTTTATCACCCTGATCTTCCAGCACATTCTCGTGTTTTTGTGCCTGTCCCTTCAATGTTTGGACTTGAATATGAGAATATTTATGTTCATAGTAATGATGGTACGATGCTTCACATGTTTTTTATACGTCAGAAGGGAGAACTTGCCAATAAAGCTCCAACAATTGTGTTTTTACATGGCAATGCAGGGAATATGGGTCACAGGTAATAATTGAAGTGAACTGATATTTTTGGTTGATTCATCCATATTCAGAACCAATAGTTTATAATCATTTCGAGAATTAAAATTTTGAAATGTTTTTCATTATTCCAAACTCGAATATAATTATGTCAAATCTCCATTTCAATTGTCTTGATTTAAATTTGAATCATTTTTTTTTTTTAATTTCCCTCGCTAATTTATGAGCCTTTGCAAGCCAGAGCGGTACAAATTAAAATTTTCTTCTGTAATAGAGATATTTTCAGTATAAATCTTTCCGAAACCGAAATTTGAGTTAGTATTAGTACTAAACATTGCTTCATTTTTAGTTTCAGGATTTTAAAATAACACTTCATCTATGTTCTTATGCCTGCAAATATGAATTTTTGACTTAAGCCTCTGCGGTATACTTGCGCAGTTATACCGCACTGTTGTAAATTCATAATATTACGCGATGTGAGGAAGATGGAGGCAAGTGCACGTGCTGTGTCAGGATAGTAGCCAGAAAAATTTTTCGAAAAAGGGGGGGGCTAACGGTCGGATAATCCGGGCGGTAACCCCACTTCCATACTTCATTAGATTATTTTATAAATTAGTTGGAAAACTATTGAATTAGTCTTCTATGATTGAAAGCACATACATACATTTAAAAGACCACCTAAAAAATAATTGGTTTGTGAGTTTTAATCAAAATGGCCGATTTGAAAAAATAAAAAAAAACTGAAAAACTACATAAATAACACTAGTCCTCTTTGGCCAATATTATTCAAAATCTTTGTCTTCCCTGCCAGGAGGTACCCAAATATAAAATTTCAAATATAGCTAATAGATCTTTCCGTTCTTGAGACGTTTTGTACACAGATTTTTTTTTTAACAGGGACTCTCGGAACATGATTCCAATATTGACATCGAATTTATGACAAGATCGCGATACTTTCTCTCTATATATTAACATAAATAGCTAAGGAAAAGTAAAAATTGTTTGCAAATCATTAGCTTAACCAGGCATTTCAATTTTTTTAGCGTGGAGGTAGAAGTTTTTTTGGTCGTAATTTATTTGAACTTTTTTATTGTACGAAATTTAATTTTTTCTTTTATTACTTTTTTAAAAGCGTTTTATCGTTGTTTTATTATATCATGAAAAATAAAAAAATAGCGAGTAATATCTCACCATAGGATATATTGTATTATATTCAAAATTGACAAAACAGTGACGGCGCTACGAAGGGGGGACAAGCCCTCCTCCCCGACAATGGATGTCCTCCCAAACTTTTTTTGTTTCTCTGTTGATATAGTCTATTGTATACTGTAGGCCTATGCCCACCCTGTTGGTAAGTTTGCTCCACTCCTGTCCCGCCACTGAGAATAAGCTAGCGCCGTCACTGCGACAAAATCATATTATTATACATATATACCCTGGTAAAAATAAAATAATAATAATTATTTTTATTTAGATTACAGAATGTTGTCGGAATGTATCAACAACTTGAATGTAATATTTTAATGCTGGAATATAGAGGATATGGACTTTCGCAAGGTTCTCCGAGCGAGGAAGGCCTTTCAATGGATGCTCAATCAGCCCTTGACTTTCTTTCAACTAGAGCTGACATTAACCATAAAGAAATTATTGTTTTTGGAAGATCTCTAGGTATATTAATTTATTTTTCAATAATTTTAGCCATTTAGTCACCATAGATTACAAAGTATTGTATTCTTGTATATGATTAAAGATAAGGGGCTTACAGAGAGAGGGAGAAAATAATTGTATAAAACACAATTTAAAACTCACAATATAATGAAAAGTAAAATATTTACAGTCTTGCATTATAAAATAAGCAAAGCCATATTGTTATTATACACCCAATTTACTAATTTAAAAAATAGAGACTTGAAAATGTTATAAAATTAAGTTGCAGGTAATTTAATAAGTATTATTACATTTTCTAGTGTCATAATTAAAGCCCGGATTCCTATGCAATTGCATATTCTATTTGCTAACATGTACAGTGAGGGACAATATTAAGTCCCACCCATGCGATTTCTACTTGTGATTATTTCATTGTTTTTAAAAAAATATTATATATTTTTTAATGGAAACTTTCATGGTTCAAACCTAGAAACTTTCCAATAAAGATTTTCATTTTCTTTTATAAAAACAATGAAATAATCACAAGTAGAAAACGCACTTGTGGGACTTAATATTGTCCCTCACTGTACGTTCCGGAAAACCAATTTTCCATCCGAGTCATGCCTCCTTGGCAGTATGGTTCAAATTTTATTCAGTTTTACAGAATCTTGTTTTTTTGACATTAAATTTAATTTTTATTGCGATACCATTTTTTGTTTTACACTATTTCCTTTCAAAATTAAAACACGAATAGTTTTACATCAATAGAAATCTTGATTTACCTTTAATTGGAAGTCATTTACTTGATATTTTTGTCTTAAATAATGCCATATTTTAATACTTTTACTGTCCAAACGTTTTGCTCTTGGATATATTATATAGCCTATTTAGAGGTTTTTACTGCATAAAAAACCGGGCTTTAGTCATAATTTATAAGATGATTAACAAAAAACCAACATTCAAAATATTTATACATTTATATCTCTTTATTCCATTTTAAAATAAATTTTTCACTTCAAAACTCCTTTTGATTAGATCGTCGTTAAAAATAATTTTTTTTTTTAAAAGCAAAATTCAAATAAAATATTTATCAAATATTGATAGATTCATTTGGTGCATCCTTGATAAAGAAATAAAAAAAACAGTCATCAAAGTATGAGTATAAACAAATGTAATGACTGTTTTTGATGTTTCTTTTTTTTTTTACTTCCACCATATATATAAAATATAAGAGAAAAGATGATAGCAAAAATTGAGGAGATTTTGATGGATCTTCACGTTTTGAGGCCCCTGAATCCAAAAGTGGTTTTCGACATGGTCTGCTGTGTGTGTGTGTGTGTGGGGTGGGTGGGTGGGTGGGTGTGTGTTCAATTTTAAGGATGAAGGAATTGAGCTACGAGGTTGAAATTTTATATTTAAGTTAAACACCTCCCGGGACCGGAAAATAAGCTTTTAATCAAAATCGGCCAAAGAGTACTAGTACTTTACTGATGTACTTTTTCAGTTTTTTTCGATTTTCTCAAAATTTGCTCCAACGATTTTTTTTAAAATTCAAAAATCAATTATTTTTTAGATTCTCTATAAAATGTATATTCTCATTTTGTGATTGAAATCTTCTGAAGACCACTTTACTCTTGTACTCCATAGAAAAGATAGGAGAAATGGTTGCATGGATCAAAATATAAATATTTTCCCATACTTATAAATTTTACATCTGAATTCAAATGTTCCGTACTGTCGGGAACTAAATATATGTCGACACAAAAATCTGGGACACACAGTACACAACTTTCGATTACCGAAGGTAGAGAGTTGTGGGGCCAGCACACCAGATTTTTTATTTATTGATGTTGAAAATATTTCTATATAATATACCAGTATACACGAAATATTTGGAGAATCAAATACTCAGCTTTAATGGCAGTGCCGGCCTAAGGATGAACGCACACCAATTGAGTAAAAACGCTCTTGGACAAAACGTTTTTTACTAATCGTGCCTAAAACTGTTTTTTCAATGCTTTTCTATGGGTCATAGAACACCGAGGAGGCAAAACACAATTGAGCATGATTCGACATCATTAAGCAAAATGTTTTGCCATTGAGCAAAACGCTCAATGGCAAAACATTTTGTCCAATGCAAAACATTTTGCTGAATGGCAAAACATTTTGTCCAATGCAAAACATTTTGCTGAATGGCAAAATATTTTGTCCAATGGCCAAACATTTTGCCTAATCGGTATGCGTTGGCATTGAGCATAACGTTTTGCTCTTGGACAAAACGTTTTGTCGAAGAACGTTTTGCTTAATTGGTGTGCGTTCAGCCTAATGATTGTGCGGTGGCACACGTGCGGTTTTCTGGGGGGCGCCGAAAAGGGAAAAATAAAAACCTTACATTCTTACATAGTAAAATTTAAGTATTATGGACTTTTCAATGAAAATTAAATTTGTATAACTTTTGTTTAACAAATAAAATGTTGCTTGAGAGAACAATAAATATACGCTTCAGTACATCACATCTATTAAAGCTTAAAAAAATCTAGTACAATATGTTTTACTTAACAATTTTCATTTGTTAAGGTGCGCCAAAGTTCATCCTTGTTCTCAGGCCGACACTGTTTAATGGGGTATTCACACATTTTATTTGTAAATATTTAGTTATACCGGCATAACGTCTAGTCATCTTTTTCAAAAAAAATTATACGAGTTTCTTTGAAAATAAATCTTCATATAGTAGTGATATAGAGAAGCGTTTGATAAGTTATTAAACTTGGAAATTTAATAAATTTTTCTTACTAAAATTCAATATATTTAGTCTTAAACGACTGTTAATTTTACCCGTCAATATTCTAAAGATATTTAAAAATAAAAGGGCTCTTGTTTCAATCAGTGACTTATCAAACGTTCTCAAACTTGATAAGTAAGTTATGATAAATGTTAAATATTAAAATAATAAATAATTATATATTTCAAAAATTATTTTTTTAGGAGGCGCTGTTGCCATAGACCTAACTTCCCGTCCAGAATACTCAGAAAAAATCTGGTGCCTCATTTTAGAAAATACATTTACAAGTATACCAGATATGGCGAGGGTAATAATAGGATGGAAATTCTTACAATATCTTCCTCTTTGCTTTTACAAAAATAAGGTAATATAATTATTAATTTAATGAATATTAGATTTGTGAATATCTTTATATATATTATTTCAGTTTATGTCCGTCTGGAAGATAGGATCGATAACAGTGCCATGTCTTTTCATATCTGGTTTGGCAGATACTCTTGTCCCCCCAAGAATGATGACAGACCTCCACGAAAGATGTGCTAGTCCAAATAAAAAATTGGTTCACTTTCCTACTGGCACACATAATGAGACATGGTCAAGTCCTGGGTATTACCACACTATAGCTACTTTCATTAGAGACGTACGACTTCGACAATTATCAGCAACAGAGATTCGCACTTAAGCAAACAATAATGCATCGAATCATCTTCATCTCACTTGTTCATTTTTACACATTATCATTCTATTCATTAAATCATTCATTGTTGTGAAATAATTTCAAATTTATATATATATACATACATATATATTTCTACATATTTATTAATCTTAAAATTTAAACAAGTTTAAAATAAAAATCAAAAATCTGATATTTTATTTAACTACATTTTTTTTAGCTATGTTGCCAAATAAATAAATAAATTTAGATTTCAATCATTTTCTTGTCATTTTGTTAGGCCATTCCAATTTGGAGCCGGTTTAAGTAGAAAGTTAAATAGACTATTATTAATTCTAAATCCATTTTGGATTTTGAAAAGCTCTTTTTTTTATTTAATTTGTTTTTAAATATTAATTTTAGCATTTGATATTTTAAGAAATGTTTAGTTAAAAAAAAAAAAAAATTGCGCAATACAAAATTAGAATTTCAGTCCAGCATGAACCGTCCTAGAAGCTGTTTAAACATATCATTTAAAAACATAAAATTTGACAATAGAATTTGGGATTTATTTTTTAAATAAGCTTTTTTAATGCACAAAATATATATATATATATATATAAGATATCAAAAATGTTAAATGAAATTTTAGATCTATTATGTAATTAAAAAAAAAAATTAAATAAAATGAAGTGTTATTAATTGAAAAAATAGTAATATATATTTTAAACCTGGTGATTGTTTGATAAAGTTTATTTAGCTAAAATAATACAAAATTTAAATAATCCTAAGAAAAAGATCTATTAATTATCTTTATTTAAAATTAAATTCAGTTGTAAATTTAAATAAAATATTAAAGGCCTTGAAGAATTTCATTAATTTTCTTAAAAAAAAAATTTGTCTTAGATTTAAAGCGAGTAAAATTTCTAAGAAACATATCTAAAGTCCATATAATTTCAAAGTTCTATCCATACTAGTAGAAGCAATATATTGAGCATGTTTTCCAAAACGAACTCCAGTAGCCATTGCAGTATGGTCATTAAATACTTTTAGTTCTTGCCATTGTTTACACAAATATATTCTGAAAAACAAAAAAAAATATAATAATAAGCTATTTTTTCTCTTCAATAAATATTAATGCACTTTTTTTTACCTAACATCCGTTCCAGCAACAGCCAAGTAAGTTGCACTCTGGTCAAAGCATAAATCTTTAATCAGATAATTATCATCCATTTGTAAAGTTTTAATGTTCTTCAATTTTCTTAAATCCCATAATTTTACGCAAGCATCATCAGCAGCAGTTGCCAAATAATAACCATTTTCAGAGAATGATATGGCCGTAATAGGTCCCGAATGACCTAAAAAAATTAAAAAGATTAAAAGGAATGCTATTATTTAAAGTAACCTTCATTTATTTTATTCACTTTTATACAAATTAATTGTGGCCTTATCAGGGACGTAGCTAAGGGATGAGAGAGGGAGAAAAAGCTCCCCCCCTCCAGGTTGGAAATAAGGTTTATTTAACTGAAATTAATTAATCTATTAATTTCCTTTTTTTAATTTCTATTTATTCAAAATCTTAACAAAAAAACCACCCTGATGTGTATATTTGCCATTTATTAGTCATGTTTCAAAGATAAATTGTGAATTCATTTATTTGAAGGGTTCTCCATATGGGATGGGGTACTCACTGGGCCATAGAATTTAGCGCCAGTGTGGCTATGAGAGTATTAATACTCTCATAGGCACACTAGTCACATAGCAGGCTTGAGGCCCGTGAGTGGAGAGACCGCAGTTCGCAGTCTTGGGTCCAGGGACTCAAGTCCCATCAAACCAAGGCTGAGACGCACCAGGTCAAATTAGGCCCCGAAATGTGAGTCAGATAGGATTAACGCCTACAGTGAGCGCCACAATTCAGTCCTAGCTAGAGCCTTAAGTATATGCATACCATAATGGTATGGTATATAGGGTGTATAGTGAAATAATTTTAATAAACGAAAAGGTAAAACGTAAAATCTGGTACGGATTATTTTATTTTACCTTTTCAAATTTAAAATTATTTGGCCATATACCATATCACATACTTAGGTCTCTAGCTATCAGGTGGGGACTTAATTATGACTCTCACCCCTTGTAATTTACCAAGGGACTAGAAATCGTTCAGGCTGTGACAGCATATGCACGGGGCTAATGGCTATCCAGTGACTTGCGATCTGGGAGACAGAGGGCATCCTGTGACCAGGGGAGTTACTCTGGTCCCCCTTAGCTCTTGAATAGGGACGCAATCCCCAAATGTCAATTGAATCTAACCTCAGCAGGTTTCTTCTTACTGTTAGATCTCCCAAATGTCCCCTCCCCCTAATCTTATTTATTTTTTCCATGTACTTCCTAGTTGTATGTGACAATGATCATCATAGGTCTTTGAACTTTAGAATCCATTCATAAAAAAAAATATAAAATTTTATATTTATCCTCTTTGTAATAAATAAATTACCTGGGAATGTAGCGACATTTGATTGTTCTTTCAAATCCCAAATTTTAACTTGAGAATCAGAAGTGCCAGTTCCGAAAATAAGACCGTCAGGATGAAATTGAGCAGTAGTAAAAGTTATAGCACTTGAAACAGGTTGATCGGTAACCTAAAAAATAATATAAATATTAGTAAATTAAATCAATTAATTATTTATTAATTTAAAGAAAAATACTTTGGTAATAAGCCTGCCGGTGCGAATGTCACTGAAAGCCCAATGCTGATCTACAGAAGTGGACAACACATAATCGCCTGTTGGATGAAGAGAAAGACCAGTCACAGCTTGATCGTGTGCCCGGATGATTTGAGTAGTTTGAGAAGTTGGAACATTCCATACACGAATTGTTGAATCAGGCGAAGCAGTCATGACAAGATCCTATAAAGAGTATAATAATATTTTAATTTAATTAATATTCAAACACCAAATAGATAAACTGACATCAGACCCAGGAACCTACCCAGGAACCTACCTAGTACTTCTATCATCTCCCTCGTTTTTTTCAGAATTAATTCCCAAAATATATTTATTTATCTTTTTGAATTGGAAAATTATAAATTAAAGAGATATTCCCACTCTGGTGCATAGTAGAGTCTTAATTAAGACTAAGGAACTATTGACAGTTATTTACCTTAGCAGATGTGATAATTTTATGTTAAATTAAAATCTGGTGTGAATGGCACAACACAACGAATTTGTTTCACAAATTCATTTGTTTAAATTTACATTTTTTTTAATGACACTTCTATGATTTTGTTTTGATTTTTACAACGCTTTTTTTTTCAAAATTAACGAAAAATGTTTTTTTTTTCGTTAATTATTTCAAAAACTATTCAGTTTTCGAAAAAATGTCAAAGAATAAATACTTTTTAAAATAGAGTATTTTATCATAATAGCCACATAACAAAAAAAATTGAAAATTTCAAAATCTTTGAAAAAACTCTTAGGTAAAGTACAAATTCCAGGTGACTTATTTACTCCAAAAGTTGAAAGAAACCTACAATTTTAGCGTAAGGAGTATATATCGAATTTCATCAATCTGGCTGATTGCGTTTTTAAGCAATCGTGTTCACACACACAGCCAGACACACACACCCACTCAGACATAATGCCCAAAATGGTTTGTTTTTTTTACTCATGGAGGTCTAAAACGTGGTGAATCGTCAAAATCTCGAAGTTGAATTTTTTGATGATTACAATACTTTCTCTTTATATAATATATGAGAAAGTAAAAATTAAGCTAAACACGTTTGAGCCAAAAATTTCTTAAGATTAATAAAATTTTATAAAAGAAAATAAAGATTTTAAGTTTATATTTAAAAAAAATAAGCTTATAATAAAAATTTTACCTCATCTGGATGATAAATAACTTTAGTGACTTTTTTAGTATGGCCTTTGAGAATGGCAACAACTTGTTCCGTATCTTTATTGAAGACTGCAGCATTTCTATCATTTCCTCCAGTTAAAATTTTACTTGTATCAGATGCATGAATATCCAAAGATAAAATGCCAGGAATAGATGCACTGTGAAGACCCTGTAAATAGAGAATTGAGAATAAAAATCAAATATACAGGAAATCCAGAGAGGGTAATTTTTATTTAATTAAATCTCTAGGTTGCCGACTCCTGTTTAAAATGATTAAATCTGTCTTTTATATTACCTGTACGTTAAATTTCAAAAAGGAAATATTTCGAAGATCAAAGGACAATACTGTAAGTAAAATATATTTTTCGTATATAGGGTAAGAGAAAGTAAAAATAACATTCATTTCGGTCAAGAATTATATTGTTTTAGGTAGTTTTTCTGCTCCTTTGAAATAACTTTGTATAACAAAATCCCGAATTTAAATGAGTTTAACATTTTTGGGTTAAATGAAATATAATAAATATAAACCAGACTTTTGAGATGGTTAAATGGTAAAATGTATTTTGGACCCATCATCGGTAGAGGGGTTCGATTATGGAAAAAAATAATCGATTATTCCGATTAATCGATCTTGGATCCGGATAGACGAAAAAATACACAAGGAGGAGGGTGCACCAAAATTAGCCTCCGATTTTGTTACAATTAATGAGAACGTTTCGAGAAAACTTTATTTCCTCATCATCAGTCTTTCAAATTGTATTTGTCCCGGAGTTGTTAAAAGGGCACAATACATTTATTATGTATTTTCTTTATGGGTGTGTTATTCATTGACTTGTTCAGTGAGAATACATTCTCACAATGAATAACACACCCATAAAGAAAATACATAATCAATGTATTGTGCCCTTTAACCTCCGGGACAAATACAATTTGAAAGACTGATGATGAGGAAATAAGTTTTCTCGAAACGTCTCATTAATTGTAACAAAATCGGAGGCTTTAATTTTGGCTGCACCTGCTTCCTTCCTTGTGTATAAATCAACACCACGTACTTCATTGGTAGACAAAAAATAATCGATTATGGGAAAAAAAATTTTTAGTGTGCGCGTCTCATCCCATTTCTTTTTATACACATATTTCCCGAAAATAAACGATTATATTTTTTTTTTAAATAATTTTTAATAATAATTTAAGGAAATAATCGCTGATTAATCAATTATTTTGCGCAGTCCTAAACATCGGATATAATTGTCAAAATAGGCGGAATTTTCATGAATGTGTGAAGATATACTTACAGGATGGGAAGCTAAAGTGCGGAATGATCTTATGTTTTCTTGGGTGGCTAAGTCTTCTGGGATGCTTCGGCCACGACGTTTTCTTTCTTGAGTTAAAATAGTGGCTCGTTCTTGAAGTTTTTGAATAACTTCCGAGGTCATTCCTGCTTGTTCAGTTGGTTGATTAGCCAATCCAGCTGCTTCTACAGCAATTGCCTGAAAATGGAAATTTTCAAAAAAATTAATACACTTCACAATTTTGCATGTCATTCTTGCGAAGGAGCCATGCTAATATGTTACCATTTTAGTAGCGAGTAGAAAAAAATTAAATTGCTATACTAGCTAATTGAAAATACTGAAAATTCATTAGGTGAGATACATATGAAAGATTATTTACCGTACGTTTTTGTTTATCATCAGATAAATAAATTATTTATTTACTGAAAATAGAATTCCGGGAATGTCTATGTATAATTATATTATAATCAATGGTTGACCTTCTATTGTATTAATTTTGGCTACCTTGATTACCTGGTACGTACAAGTATATATATATTAATATATATACAAGAGAAAATTAACCCCTTACCGGTTGTGGTATGCCAGTTGGATTAGCTGAAATGCCTGCTTGAGGTTTCAATGTGGCAAGAGCCTCTCTAGCAGCCATAACTTCTTTTGTTAATCTTGAAATGACACGACAAGCAGCATCATGTTGATATAAAGCATGACTTAGTTCCTGTCTAGCTGTTTGTAATTGCTGTCTTTGAGTAAAACTGTGTAGCATAACAGCATCCCATTCATCTTGTAGAGTTCTTAAAATAGAAGGGATACTGGTAGCTGAAGGAGGTTTAGGTTTTACTACCGCAGTTGCTGTAAAACAAAATAAAATCTAATTAAGTTTAAAGGTAAATGGTGTAAAATTAATTATAAATATGATCCTTTTCGAAAATTTACTTTAAAAATTTAACTCTCAGAAATTGGACAAAGACGGAAAAAACTTTTTAAGAGTTGGATAAAATCGCTAAGATTAATTTCAAAAAGGTTTGAATATAACAAAAGCAGATAGATATTCAGAACCTATCTCTATTTAAAATATAATTACCTTACATTAGAGAGTAAAGAAAATATTCTTTTATACAACTTGGGGTTGTAACAACTTTGTTGTTACAATTCTAGGTCTTTTGTTAGCTTGAATGATAACTAATTTTAAATGATCTCAAAAAGAATTCACATCATTTTGGGGTATTGTATTGTTTTAAAATGTATTATTTTTTCTACAAAATTATGCCGAGAAAATAAAAGGTATACTTTTTTTTTTTTTTTTGTAGTAAGAAATAAAGAAAGAGCGAATGCAGGAATTTTTATTTTGTTTATTAGGCACTTCAAGCCAATATTTCGGTCAGATTTGCGACCATCCTCAGGGCTGAAGTGTGTCAATAAAACTCCTCAAAAAGTCGCAATTGTGTAAAATATTTATTGCCATTCATGGACGCCGATTTTTAAAAATTATTAGGAGGGCCCAGGGCCGGATCTAGAGGGGGGTTAGTGGGTGCATGTGCCCCGGGCGGCAGATATCAGGGGGGCGGCAATTAAAGAAGGATTTACTAAAAAAAAAAGGTACAATGATATGAATTTTGTATAGAAAATTTTAAGGAGGGGGGCGGCAAATTAAATTTTACCCCCCCCCCTAAAAAATCTCCTAGTTCCGGCCCTCCGAGGGCCTAAATATGATGACGCAGGGGATGTATGGGTTAAGTGTTTTAAGATTTTGACCATTTAACGATAGTGAAACGTTTTTTTCTGGGGGGCTGGGCCACTTTTCCTTCAAAATTGAGGGGGGGGGTAGGGGGAGGCGAGCCCCTTGGGCCCCAAGGAGTCGGCACTTGTGTTGCCATTTAATAAGGACCATAGGCAATGCAAGTCAAGGTTAGATCTAAATCGAACCTTGACTCGCATAGCCTATGGTCCTTATTGACACACTTCAGCCCTGAGGATGATCGCAAATCTGACCGAAACATCGGCTTGAAGTGCCTAATAAACGAAATAAATATACCTGCATTCTCTCTTTTCTTTAATCCTTAACTAGAAGATCCTCTCAGCTATCCGCCTCACACAAATACTGTTTTTTTTTTATCTTTAAAAGTATTGTAGAATAAGAGATTTTTTCTCTCCCTTTTGAGGGGATGCTGAATACTTGACGTCTCTTCTATATATTTAATTTTAAAAGTGATTTGAAAAAACTTTATCATATAATATATTACTACCATCCTCAAGTGAAATTAAAATTTCTCATTAAAAATTTTTTTTATCAAAATTAAAAGAGTATGTTTTGTGATTTTTTCAAAACTCTGGTTACCATCAATTATTACTAAAAAGGAATGATTAAGAAAAACTATAATTTGTTAAAAATCAAGTGAGTAATCACTATAAAAATAAGAAATTAAAAAAAATGTTTTTCAATCAATAGTTTGATAACCAAATGAAAAATGTTATTTTAACAATTATTGACAAAGTTTTAATTACCGGTACAAACTTTAATCTCTTTATATATAATTGAAAAATGATTTGATAGAATCTTAATTTTTTTTTAATTCACATTGGGATAAGGATTCAATTTCAACTCAAGACAAAAATTTTACGGGAGAGTTGATTATGAATTCGGGATTATTAAGAAAAACTTAGAACAATGAAATTGTATATTCTAATGAAAATACAACTGATAAAAACTTACTTTTAACATCAATGAGCATGTCTATGCCAAGTTCTTTGCCATTTATCGGATCCACTCCATTTTCTAATAGAAATTTTTCAATCAAACGTCGCTCAAAAATTGCACCAGAAACAGGAGAAATGACAGGATGTTCTGGAACTTCATTTGAAACTGAAAAATTAGAAATAATTGAAACATGAGACCGGTAAATTATTATATTTTTGACTTATATATGCTTGTAAGTATGGAATAATTACTTGCACAGCTAAGAGCCATTTTAAATTCTTTATATATCCAGGTTTAATAAGTACAATAAACAAATAAATAATTAAAACTTTTAAATTCAAAATATAGCTTGGTTGTTTTTAGTTTGATATTTCTCGATTTTCTTTCCTTTATTTGTACAGAGATCAATTAAATAAGATGGTAAACTTGTTGTGTTCCTTTGTGATTTCATTAAGGAGCGGGAAATTATGAATTATCTGAGTGAAAACTGAACTAGTTTAAAAGAACGAATCTTTAAATGGAATAACTTGTTTTAAAAAATAAGGTTTTTAAATAGATTTGTTTTTGTTTGATTTTAAATTTGCTAAAATATTTTGGCAGTGGCGTAGCGAGCTTAACTCGCGCCCGGGGCACAATACCTTTTTAGCGCCCCCCCCCCCCATTCGAAAACCATATAATATTATATGTAAAATATACAAAATTATTATATTACACTGGCACTAAATTTAATATATATTTTCCAGAAATCAATTACGGTATAATAAAAATTATCCAGAAAATTTTTGTTTTGCGGACCATTTGGCGCCCTTTTGTGATTAGCGCCCGGGGCATGATGACCCCCCTTGCACCCCCCTCGCTAACCCACTTTTTGGTTGAAAAGAATTAAAGGAACATATACATATTTAATTTTAATTAACAAAATGTTTCAACGAGAACCAACGGTCGAAAGTTTAAATCTTATAAATATCGAGATTTTAATAAAATTAGGCCTACATGTTTTTTTGAGTCCAAAAGGTGATTACTTACTCAAAAACAACCAAGGTTAATGTTGATTTTCAATATGGTAACATATACATGAGGTAATAATAAATAAAATTTAAAATATCCCTTGATGGTACCTAATTTATAAAATTATATGTGGGCTGTGTTGTGTTTCATCTAGAATAGTAATTTTTTTTTAATGCCATACTTTAAACGATACGCAATATGCACCCTCGATGGTACACGATCATCAGGCAAGTGCCACAAGTGCAGGGACGTCATTTGAGGGAGGGCAGGGGGGCATTTGCCCCCCATAAGGTTTTGGAAGAAAATAGTAAATTCTGAGTTTAGCCCTTACATACAAACAAACTCAGACTCTCTCTTTATAAATAAGTTTAGAAGATGGTATAAATAGGAGGTATATAACTGTTATATGTTTATATGTATAAAAATTAAGTAGCACAGGAAGTAAAAATTTTTTTTGCCCCCTCAAGCAGTAACTGAAATAACGTCACTGCACAAGTGGCGCCCAATGTACTATAAAATTTTTTTTTTAACAAAAGGTCATTTATAAATTGTAAAAAATTTTAAAATTTTAAAATTAATTTATTAGTTTAAAAAAGTTAATTCATTTATATCCAGATTTTTAAGTCACTGACAGCACATGGGCGTCCGCAGGGGGGCAACCAGGCACTTGCCTCTCCCTGGAAAATACTAAAATGATACTCCCCCCCCCCCCCCCCCCCCCCTGTGGCCCCTTTGCGGAAAAAATTATGTAAAAACGAAAAAAAAATGCAAATGATTTATTTTCTTCCCACCATGTAATTAAGAAAAATCTCATCGTTGGAAAGAATGTGGAAATAATCATAGAAAACATAACACTTATTTGAGCAAAAATTTTTAATTTTTATAAAGATCTGTGTAGAAGAAAACAATAATAAATATTAATTTCTATTTTGTTGTACTCTATTTTTTTACATAGTAAAAAATAATATATATATATATATATATTTTTTTTATTTGTATGCCCTACCAGCCAAAGGCCATTGGGTATAATATATTTATTTGAATTAAATTTTAAACTAAATATCAACAATAAACAACACCTCTATCTTTTATATAATTAAAGTTAGTGGCTAACTAAATAAATATCACAAAAAATATTATATGTGTATATATATAAATATTTATATATACCATTTGAAATGGTATTCGTAGTTATACCAAAAATATTTATTTTATATTTGATTTATTTTCTAAAATGATTGTTTTAACATTTTTTTTTTTAAATAATTTATATTCTAACTGTGAATTCGTTTAATTAATATCTTTTCTAATTAAATTTATATATCATTTTTAAAAATAACAAATTTGTGAAATATTAAATAAAATATTCAACCAACCTTGTGACGATTTTTTTTTATTACTTTTAATAATTAAGCACTTCAAATTTGTAAATAGGTGATACTGAGTGTTATGATTTAATTGCAAATCTAGTGCAATGCCCTTCATCGCGGCGAACAACTCGAAAAGGTAGGCTCATTCCTAAAACGCTACTGCTACTTTGATTAAAATATAAGAGGCGATACATTCCCGGTGTATTAACTGCAGTTTCTGGGAAAACAATACGTTTCAGCTGCCGTCGAGTGCTTGAGCTTGACGTTGCCTTTGAAGTAGAAGAGGAGAGATCTAAGCTGCGAGATGTATATACATAACAAAGGTAATCATCAAGACTCGCAAAGCCATCCTAAAAAAAATACATTTTTAATTAAAATATAAAAGTAATAAATAATAATTATAAATATACAATAGAACCTCGCTTAGCGATCACCTCCCATAACGAGTAATTCGCGAGGAGAGGGGAAGTCCCTAGAGGCGTCATTTGTAGGTGGCACCCCCCCCCCCCAAGGCTCTGATTTTTTTATTTTATATTATTCTTAAATAAATATTTCAAAATATATCTACGAGTATATAAACTGTACAAAATTAAACAATTAATTAAATTAAATATCTTTTGGCCAAATTTGAGTACTAATTTGTAAGTAAATTTTAATAAAAAAAAATTTTACTCCCCCCCCCCAAGAAAAAGTTGAAATGACACCACTGGAAGTCCCGGATTCTGCGCATGTTGCATCATTCCGTCTTGGGGGGGGACAGCTCTAAGGGGAGAATGTTATTGTTTCGCATAACGAGTTTTTCGCTTTACGAGTATGATTCTAGAACCAATTATGCTCGTTAAGCGAGGCTCCATTGTATATTATAAAAACAATTAAATAAATTAATTCGGTTGTATTTTTCAATAATATAATGAAAATATATTTCTTCAAATTTAATTATTTAATAAGAAACATTAATATGGAAAAAATTTTACCTTGTATATTGCAACCCAATCCCAAACGGACGGTTGAACATCTTCGGCAGGTAAAAATGTTGCAATATGACTTTCGGATTCACCAATATACCATGTAGAGATCGGTTCAAATTCAACAACTCTTTCATAATAATCACTAAAAACTTTTATGATAAACTCGCCCACTACTGGCTTGTGGTCACTTTGACAATAGTTGCCCATACTTTTATATGTTATTTGTTCAAGATTCAATGTTAAATTTTCGTATGCATGAACATTGACTTTATACAAAATTCTATCCGTCCACGAGGGACGTCGTCTAGAAAATAAAAGTAAAAAAATTTATTAAAAATAATTTAAAAGAAAACGAGATATATTATAGTTGTGTTTGTTTAGTTGTATCAAGGAAGGGTTGCGAAAACAAAGTCTGGCAGCCAAATTTTCTTCTAGTGGAGAAGCCCTCGGGTTCACCATGTCACAATTAGTTACGTTTTGTCCAGACCCCTACCCTCCCCCCCCTAACGCGTTACCAAATCTGTGGACGACTCCATGGTTCTCTTTCAATCTTGTTCAAATGTGAATTTGCTTGTACAATTTAGGAATGGACACATTAATTTATTTTAATAAAGGAGTCGACAGTCGAAAAGCAAGTCTCTATTAGGAATTGTCAAATTATTTTTTGGTTTAAATAGAATATAGGGGCACCTGCCAATTTCCTATACAGTATTAACTTGTATTGTATATCTTTTTTTTTTTAAAAAAATATTTCCTTTCAACCAGGGGCGCCGGAACGAATTTGAATCAGGGGGGGGGGCAAAAAATTTTTTTTTAGAAAATTAAAATAATTTAATATGTTTAAATAGTATAAAACAAAAACAAATCTACTATAAAACTTTAAAAATTTTAAATAAAATCACAATTTTAACAAAATTAAAATTTTAAAAAATTTGGTAGTGATTTTATCAAAAATTTTTGGGAAAAATTTGGAAAAAAATGAATTTCTTACTCTTTTAATTTTTTTTAATTTGGAAGATTTTATTTTTCAAAAGTAAAAATATATCATTTTTAACAATAAATGAAATAAAAGAAGAAATGTTGTCCCCCTCTGCTCCCCTGTAGGATGCCAGGGGGGGCAATGTACCCTTGCCCCCCCCCCCCAGTTCCGGCGCCTATGCTTTCAACAATATTCCTCCTGAGAGCTTGGCTCAAATTGTCTCATAAAAAAAATATTATTTTAAATTTTTTCTCCTATATCCAGCTCAACAAGATTCTCGGTAATCCTATCTTCTGGTGTAAAGTTTCTGAACGATCGTTTTTTTTTTTTAATATATAAAAAAGAGATAATATTATGACATGCATATATTCCCTTTCGCAAGAGTCTAATCGAACTAAAAATAATAAAGTAAAAATTAATTTTCTTACTTAAGATCATAATTAGAAGTGTGAAAAAGAAATTTGTAAGTAGGAGGAAACGTTGGTGTTTGTTCATCAAATTCGCTAAATGCAACTCCTTTTTTCATAACAGCCTTTAATTGATCTTTTTCAAGAAGACTCGTTAGTTCGCCTTTTTTTATTTTTTTATCTATAACATCTGATGTTAAATCATTGGACTGAAGTAGGCGAAAATTTAAATCTCCCAACCAAAACACATAGCTAAAAAAAATTTATATTAAAATTTAGGTTTTTTTTTTTTTTTTTTTTTTTTTTTATATTAGAAATGATCAAAATTTACTCGTGGAAAAAAATATGTGATGTTTCTTTAGATTGAAATGTCTGGCTGGATATTATAGAATTATAATCATTTATTCTATCTTGTAATAAATGATCATGTGGAGTCAAATGAGTATTAACAATACAAATTGAACATCCATAAATGCTAAATCGTATGCTAACGCCTCCTTTATTTCCCTGAAAGAAAAGAAGTGAAAATATTAAAGTTAAGAATATTTAAAATTTAAAAATAAACTTATTTTCTATATTATATATATCAATGGAATGGAGTCGGACAAGAAAAGAATAAAAAACAAATTTTTCTGTCGACGTTTCGAGCGCCACTCACTTTCCTCCCCGGGAACCGTGGCCTCAAAAAATATTTATTAGATATTGATATGAACAAACATTTTTTTAATTATAATTATAATAATAGTCTACCTATACATTAATAATGTTATAATGAAAAAAAATGTTTGTTCATATCAATAATTAATAAATATTTGTTGTGGCCACCACAGGTCCCTAGGAAGAGGGTAAGTGGCGCTCGAAATGTCGATAGAAAAATTCGTTTTTTATTCTTTCCATCGTTTTTTATTCTTTCCATTCCATTTATTTATATTTAAAAATAAATCTTTATCAAATGAAATGGTATTTACATATAAACAGCGTCACGGTATGATATTTTCTTTGATTATGCAATAAATATTGTATTTGGTGCCTCCTTACCACAAAATAAATATACTATACAATCTCAACGTTATATAAACTGATCATTTATTTACAGATTAAAATCTCATTGTCAAAAAATAGTGAATCTATTTGCAAAGTTCTTTGTCTAATAAAAGATAAGGCTGTTTGTCAAAATATAAATTTTTCTAAATTATCGCAAATCTTTTCACGACATTATTATTAATTATTGCTCCCTAAGAATAACTGTCAAAATCAGCTCCTGTGGGGGTGGGGCGACAGACCCTCAAACTCGAAATCATCCGTGAGAGTAATGTTTCGCCCTATCCCCAAAAATTTTTCTGAAAATATACCGAAAGCTAAATAATCTAGAATAGCGTTACAAGGTCTATTTCAATTATAAGGTGACATTTTTATTTATTATACTTATTTGAGCAAAACTGATAGTTTTCTTGTAAATGGGTTTAAAATATCTCTATTAAGATTTCGAAATATTTGAATATAATTAACAAGGTAAATAGGATCCTCTTCCTTTCGCAACTGAAATGAACTTCCTAAGCATGTGACCACAATGAGGCAGTCCTTTAAAGGAAAACTATTCGGAGTAATGGCTGTGAGATGTATAGATGGATAATTATGGGCAGAGAGAGCAGACAATAAAAAGACTATGAAGGAACAATCACCGGAGACGTTTCGTTTCTTTTTATTTAAGAACTCTCTTCTGTCCTTAGATTAGAAAAGTTTATATAATTGCACAGAGTTAGTCAGTGATAACATTTGTGCAAGCCCTCCGGCCTTGGTGTAGTGATTAGCGTGCTGGCCTTCTGTACCAAGTGTCGCGGGTTCGCACCCCGTCTCATGAGACAAAAATTTATTTAAATCTAATAAAATGAAATAAATAGAGACGGGGTCTAAATGGCATCCGATGCCCAAAAAGTCCTTAAATAAATAAATAAATAAACTGTGCAATTATATATAATTTTCAGAGTTGACTGAAAATAGTTCTTAAATAAAAAGAACCGAAACGTCTCCGGTGATTGGAACCTGCATACGGTCTTTTTATAGGCTGGCCCATAATTCCATTCTCCCAAACTTTTATATTATATTATGTCCTTAAACTCTAGTCAATATGGATTGATAAATATCATCGATTGGTGGTGTGTCGTGTGAAAAAATATCGACCGAAGTATAAAAATGGTTTCTCTCCTTCGCTGGCTGCCTCGATATTTAACTTTTCTCAAATATTTACAGATTAAATTGAGATAAAACAGAGCAAATTATGATATGAATCTCTAATTATGGAAGAAATTAAAATAATGAAAAAATCTGGCGTGACTGATCCCACAGCTTCAGTAAGAGAAAGTTGTTTTCTGTGTTTGTCAAGCCAGATTTTCTTGTGTTGACATATATTTAGTTCAGACGATATATTAAAATTTCAGATGTAATAAAATTTATAAGTATGGGATAATATATTTTGTTACCATAGCAACCATTTCTCCTATTTTCCTAGGAGGTACAGACACACAGATAGACCATGTCGCGAAAACCACTTTTTTGCACTTAGAGGACCTCAAAACGTGTATATCCATCAAAATCTCGAATTTTTGACATGAATCCAATACTTTCTCACTATATAAATATATAAGTAAGGCAAAGTAAAATGCTAGAGATTGATGTTACTAAGTGAATATAATGTACTAAATTTCCTAAGAGAAGTTAGAAAAGATAGTGATATAGAAAACAGACGAAATGTTATTGTTAGCTTGTGATAGTCGACCACGAACTCATCAGAATGAACTCCTGAGACGTAAATTATAATATTAAATAAAATATTTGTGGATGAATTAAATATTTACCCAAACTCCACCAAGACCCGTTTTAGTATACTGTGTTTCAATATCTCTTATATGAAGAATATGTTTTTTCAACGAAAAAACACTTAAAAGAGTGCCTTGGAGTCTTATAGTTTTTACTTTAACGTAATTGAAACGTGATAATGTTTGTTTATAAACTATGGTCCAAGGATCATCAAAAAGAGCATCCATAAAAATATTTTGCGGTTGAGATTTAACTTCTTGAAGGCTGCAATTAAATAAAATTAAATGTGATAGACTATATAATTTTATGTAATTTTTGAAAATAAAATATTATCCTAGTTAATTAATAATAATAATAATAATTTTATATATAAGAGTAGAGTAAAAACCTTACCCAACAATATATAAATCAGGTAGTTTATCGTTAATTTGTTTCTCTAAATTAAGCATTGAATGAACATCTTCTTCTGGATGTCCTGTCGCTACATTCCAAGTTACTATATAAATCCTAGAAATAAATCGATTTTTACAGTAAAAACGTTCAAGGTCATAATAAATCCTTAGAATGGAATTACCTTAATTTGTCCATATTTATTAAGATGATGTAATTTGTACTTTAACTATGGGAGTTTTTTAATTAAATGCCTTTTGTTTACATATATTTAAAATGCAAATAATGGAAAAAAAGTTTGGAAAATTTCTAATCATTTCAAGAGTTTTGACATTTTTTTTACCTTTTCAAAGGAAAACTTACGATGTCCTACATTGTAAAAGTGATTAAGCAATATTAAAAAGAATTTTTAACGATTAAGGTCAAACTTCATAATATATGAGCGTGAGGAGCTTTGAAAAACAAGACACTGACATATCGCGAGTGATACAAGTATATAAAATGCAAAATTTCGTAGTCAGTGTTGCAAACAATAAAAACTAAAAGAAACAAATGTTTCAAAAGAAATAAATTTTTCTTTCTTGGAACGAGAAGCGAACCCGAGGCCCTAGGCACGAGAAGCTACTGCTAAAGTTTTATAAATAAAATAATAAATAAATAAAAATATATATTTTTTATTAAGTTTAGGGAAAGTGGTTTACGTGATATATATTTATAAATGTAAATTTTTAATATATGTGAGGTTTCACAGGTTTTGAATGATAGAAACATTTATATTTCTAACTATATTTTTTTTGTTTGCCTAAGTTTGTAGAAGGGGTCATACGATTAAATATTTGCCTCCCCCCCCCCCCTCCTCCCGCGAGGATGGCTGGTCCCATGACTCTCCCCACAGCCAAATTCTCTAGTTACGCCCATGGTGGTCTTCAAACAATTTTGAAAGCAAAATGAGAACAGCATCAAAAAAATAATTGATTTTTGAATTTTAAGAGAAAGTAAAAATTAATATGTCAAAATAAATTTGGAAAATCGATTTTTAATCATTTTCAGAACGTTTTGAGACTAAAATTTCATTGTTTTTGCTTGAATATTTTATATACTAAGTTATTCAATCAATATCAAGGCCTAAATGTGTTTATTTAATTAAAAAACAATAAATTAGGATAATTAGAAAATGAAAGAGGCAGTTAAAATTTGAAGATGTAAAAGGCAATTAATAAACCCCCATTTTATGTGGTCGGAGTTAAATAAAAAAATGTCTATAGCTTTATAATTGATTGAAAAGACCAGTTTTGCATTTTTCCACAAATCCAACGAAAAATAAGAGAGATATAGCGACTTTTTGAAAAGCGAATCTGCGCGAGAAGAAAAGCCTAGACGAGAGTGAAGCGAGGCTCCCTGGCTGCACTCTGGGCGCCGATCGAATTTGAAAAAACAAATTGATGCTCTCCCATCATTTGAAATAATTGCCAAATTGATTGATTTCATCTTTTTATGCTTTTATAAAATTTTATTCGAAACTTTTTTTAACTATAAGAATAAAAGACTGCATATTTATCTATAAAAAATTCAATTCCTTTGAGAAAAAATAAAATTTCAAAATATTTTGTCTTCAATCAGAGATACTTATTTCTCATAAATATATTAAATAATAAAATCCATCCCTTTAGACCTTTAGTTCTGTGCTTATTAAACTTTTTGAGTCGCGGCCCCGTTTTGAACCAAATAAATATCTCACGGCCCCCCCCCCCCCCTATTTATTTTTTTACATTCTCTTGCCTATGTGTGTTCAATTTTAAGCATGAAGGAATTGAGCTAGGAGGGTGAAATTTTATATTTAAGTTAGACACCCCCCCCCCCCCCCGAGGCGTGGAAATAAGTTTTTAATCAAAATCAAACCAAAAAGTACTAGTACTTTACTGATGTAGTTTTTTTTCGATTTTCTCAAAATTTGCTCCAACGATTTTTTTAAAAATTCAAAAATCAATTATTTTTTAGATTCTCTTTAAAATGTATATTCTCATTTTGCGATTGAAATCTTCTGAAGACCACTTTACTCTTGTTCTTCATAGGAAAGATAGGTGAAATGGTTGCCATGGTAACAGAATTTAAATCTTTTACTTTTTAGATTAAAATTCATATAAATCATTTATTTAGATACCCTTTTAAAAAGTACATCAGTAATATTTTGTGAAAATTGTTTGAAGTACTCAAATCATTTCATCTAAATTAAATTTTACACTTTGATATTTAACTACCCTACAGTAATACAAGATCGAAATATCGCTTGTGTTCAAATAAATATAACAACCATGTGATGAAGAATTCAAAGATTTTACATCTAACTAAATACATCACAACTATCATTTATTTATTTATACTGCTTAATTAATTTTTTTTTCTCGTTCAATTTTTATAATTTTTCCAAATGTCCAAAAAAAAAAAAAAAATTTAACTTAAAAGCTGTTAAATTATTTTTAAAAAGAGAAAGAATTTTTCTTAGAAAAAAGGGGAGGGCGCCTGGCGCTTTTTCTCCGAAACAACAATCAGAGCGGAGGGGAGGGGGCTGTTGTCACCCACGACCCTCCCCCTCCTTTGGCCAATTTAAGAGCCCGAATTAAATTAACATTGGAAATGAATAATAACGTTGATAATTCAATCGTCTATAACTCGGAAACCGCGCATCCAATTCGCATCGGATTTTTTGTAATGAGTTTAGAATTTCCTAGAGAATATTCACATGGACACTAATAAAATTGAATAACTAAGAATATATTTTTTCTTTAATCTAACCATCCGTTCAACCAATCAAATGATAGTAAAAAAGATCATCGTTCTATATTCTCTGAAATTTTCCCTTTTATCTGTATATAAAATTTTTTTTTATTTCTCTTTATTAGCAATCTCCGCACTCGCAATTTTTATTAAATCAACGAATATTATATAAATTTTAAATAAATACCTTAGGGGTTGTCCACATATTAGGGGAGGTAGAGGCATGGGCGTAACTAGGGGGGGGGGTGCCGGGGGAGCATGCCCCCCCCCCCCAGAAAGCTTCCTGCCCCAAGAAAAATTGAGAAAATATGGGGCTTTCCAGGCCCTCCGGAGGATAGCTGGTCCCATGCCCTCCCCCCCCCCCAGCCAAATTCTCTAGTTACCTAACCTCGTATACCAAAAGTCGAGGGTTCGGATCCCAGACAGTTCGATGATTTTATTTAAGCCATTTGGATACAAAATGGCTTAAATTTTTTTTTTTTTGGACGAAGGGAGACGTACTTCTGCCTTGTATTCATCGTGACAAATTAAAGAGTGAGAAATAAGCTGGGCTGAAACCTTTAAGCAGAATATGTGGAGTAAACATTAATGAAAATATTCTAAATATAAAGAGGTTAAGTGGCCTAGTTCGAATTATAGAACGTTCTCTTCCCCTCTGGTTACCAAAATGATTTCGATTTATCGAGCGTGTAAAAATACACAGCATTTTTTCGATTTACCGAAGTTTACAGCTGATGAGTTCGAATTATCGAGAGTCGACTGACTGGAATATTTCTGAGACTTGATGTATGCGAAAAACAGATTTCTCGGTTAAAGTGGCGTTGGTTGTTGATACATTCACTAAACAGACCTGGGAACCAGCAAGACTGCGAACCCGTAAACAGTTCACCTCCACCATTTCTCTTAATCCAACATTCTTGAACACAACTTGAAACGGAAACGAGCAAATCTCAACAAAGTGTCACGAAAAACTTTATCTTCACATACATGCTGCCGCAGATGCCTTCATTAACATATATTTTTATACAACTAGATTGATTTAATTCTATTAGTTTGAATCCACGTTTATTTTGATGTTTATATCTATATCAATTTGTTTAATCCTCATTCACTGGTGAAACCAATTTGCGAATAGAATATAATTTCACAAAAAAAAATATTTGTATTAACTGAACCATCTAATAATATTAAACCAAATATATATTAAATAAATAAAATTATTAAATATAGACAATAAAATATATTTATTAATATAATAATAGACCCAGGACTAACAACTGTTTAAATGAGCATTTAAATTTTTAAAAATTAAAATAAAATTACGATTGGAACTTTTCACTCGATCACTTCGCCACTCACATCATATTTATTTCGTAGATAGTTCGACTGGCATCACGCTTGGCAACCATCAGAAAGAAAAAAATGATTTGGTGGAGGGATATTTGCAAGAGATCAGTCCCTTGCTTCTTTGAATTTTTTAAAAATATTTTTTATACATACCAAATCATTTTTTTGTACTGAAGATGACCAAGAGTGATGCCGGTCGAAATATCTATGAAATAAAATTGATATTAGAGGCGTCAATCTAATGCAGGTTTTTATTCTCCTGTCCTTTCCTTATTAAAATAAAAAATTATCAAAAAGGTTATTCCTTAGATATTAAAATTAAACATTTCTATCAATATTAATTATAATATATGTAATTTGAGCTTTAAAACACAAATAAGATTTAAAATAACAAGTCTATTTTATAAAATTTTATTTTTCAATTTTTTATTAATTCAGCCAATATTTTTATAATTTAAAATTTATTAAAATAAAAATGATATGAATTTAGAATTAGAAATAAAAAAATGAAATTAATTGAATTGAATTGTGATTTTAACTCAACCCTTGATTCGACTTGCGTTCTTTAGCATGTTGAAGGGCTTGAGTAATATAAAGTTTAGCCAGAGATTGGGAACAAAATTGGAATATATGCTGGCTATAAGCATTGATTTGTCCAGAAACAATCATAGGATTTAATCGATGTGGAACAGGGATAGGTCGGAAAAGTTTGCTCAAATCTTCATCAGGAAGTTGAGGTTCATTCTTAGCCTGCCTAAGTTGATTTTCTTGAGCCTTAAATAAAAAAATGATGATATTAATAAATAATATGTAAGATAAAATAATATTTATATTGAAAGTAATAATTACTCTTTTCATCATGAAACGATGTTTATCTTGCTGTTGTCGAATAACTTGTTGTTGGAATCTATTAAATTTAATAGCTTCTTGATTTAATTCGTCAACTCTATCCATGAGGCATCGTAGTTGACCTTCCAAAACGGATCTTGAAATACAAAAGGAAAAAATTAATATAATTACAATTAGAAGTTTTTCGCTGGATCACATGTATAAGGAACCGGAAAGGAACGGAGAATAAAAGCATTTGATGGACTCAAATTCTAGCTTTTATTCTTCGGTCCTTTCCTTAATATAATATTTAGTAAATCAAAGAATCGAAAAAGAAAGCCCCCCGACGAACCATGGTCTGCCGATTTGTACTCATAATGTCCTACCTACATAAATAAAAATTAATGTATATGTGTAGCAAGGGGATAGATGTAAGGCTGTAAAGTGGAGATATGGAAATTAAAAGGTAATGGGAAAATTCATGCATAGCATCTTTATAAGTTTGAAATCCCTTGAGACTCCCAATGTTGGTGAGAAAACGTAAAATGTTATCGATTAAATGCCTGACGCCCAGCAGCACAATAGCATTAATAAAAACCAAACTCACTTCGCTCGAACCTAGATTGTTTCATAGCAACCTAATCAGTGATCCAATAAACCACTTCAAGTGACGAAGATGATAGCAAGGATTTAATGATGCAAAAGAGAAGTAAAAAAATATGACGAAACCAAGAATTGAAGAGGTTTTTGTAGTTTTAATACTGTATTTTATAAATACAAACATCAGCAAAGGAAAATTACCGATAACCCAGTCAGAAATTTTTTATTATCCTTAAAACTAGATTATAAGAATAATGGGATATAATATATATATATATTTTATACTATATTATAGTCTAATGATTTATAGGGGCTAGGTTGTCATGAGTGTGGAAAGTAATTAAGCAAACTATTTTTTTTTTTTTTAAAAACACACACTTTTTTTCTCATTCACACACACATGCACATAGTCTTTTCGGCAACTTAGGCCATATAAGACTAAACCACAACCGTTATTTTGAAAGTATTGTATATACAGCATAGTGTCTTTACATGTTTTAAGCAGCACCAACAAACCATTTAATATTAAAAAATAAAATGTAAGGGTGGGGGGGGGGGGGTGGAGGGGGGGGCCCCCCCCCCCCCCCCCCCCAAACCCCCAACAAAAAAAAATAATAGGAGATAGAGAAGACATGAGCGCAACAAATTTTTCCGCAGGATGGACAACTTTGGTTCCGCAATAGAAAAAATGTTCCTCAAAAAATTTCGTGTGAAAAAAAGTATAGTTTCTTAAAAAAAAAATTTTCCTCAGAAAAATTTTTGAGTTCGGGCCCCCCCCCCCCGAAAAAAATTTCTATATACGCCCCTGGTATGATGACAACTCTATTAAATATACTAAATATTAATGGCTCTGAATTCGGCTCCAGTAACGACAGTCTCGGCAACTCTGATTGAAACATACAAAATTATAATTTATGGAATCTTTTAAACTAATTTCTTGTAATGATTGTTAGGCCATATTTCGAGGAGTTCAAAAAAAGAAAAATAAATAATATAATACATACGCCGTTCCAAGATCCAAAAACTTTGAACCTTCTTCTTCAGGAATCATATCACCCAATTGGGATAACATAATATTAGTCAATTGGGAATTTTTAATAACAATGGGTACTTCCAAAAACAAACTCTCATAGCCAATTTTTAGGTTTCTTAAAGCTTCTGGAGTAAATTCATTTTCTTTATACATAGCTATTGCTTGAGGAGTCAAGCGATATGCTTTAAGAGCAAGAAATCCCCTGGCTGTTTTTTGCGTATCTAGAAAAGAAATATAAAAATAATAAATATTAATATACTGTATATATATATATATATATTTTTTTTTTTTTGGAAATTTGGAAATAAAATTAAAAAGAATAAATAATTTGTACTAACCATAGATCACAACCACAGATTCTTCTATTGAAGTCTGGTAACTATATTGAGATTCTAACAAGGGTAAACTTAAAAAGTTGCCCACATCAGCACTCTGATACCAGCCAACATGAAAATGGTCAACATTCACTCTACGAAGTCTTCGCATCATTGCAAGTTGATATTCCTCTGAAAGCAAATAAATATTGTAATATATCATCTAAGTTTTTATTTTGGAAGTTCAAATATTGATGAGATTTAGTGGAGGATGACCCTGATTTTTTTCCGAGATCAAGTTTATTTTGAAAAAAGGCCTTAAAATAAGAGGTTTGATGACTATAGTTAATCAATTAGAAGAGGAAGGGAGCCTTCCCGGGACACAACAGCCAGGTAAAATAAAAAGCTTTATATTCTGTCGCCGACGTTTCGAGAGCTAGTCACACTCAACTTCAGGGCATGCAGAATTGTAAAAACTTGCAGTTTGGGTCGCATAATTGATTGTTGATTGGTTTTGTTTATTGCATACTGTTATGATGAAAAATGATACAAACATATACAGGCCTACATGATATTAATATGCGAAATGTCGGCGACAGAATATAAAGTTTTTTACTTTAACTGGCTCCCGTGTCCCGGGAAGGCTCCCGTCCTCTTCTACGAGTCTGCCTTTTTTTGTTCATTAGGGTTTGTCTAGTATGATTTTTAATTAATCAATAATTTTATAATGGGCCTATATGGGGAAATCCAGGTTTTGTCGGGACCATATCGGAGTCGAATCCTACTCTAAGGGCCGATAGTATAAAGCTAGTTCAAAGTTTGAACCTCGGTCAACAGGCGATTTGACCGAGAATTGCGTAGTATAAAACTTGACCGCCAGTCAAATCAGCTTTGACCGAGGTTCAACTTGACCGGCCGAATTCGGCCAGTCAAATTTTTGACCGGAGTTCAAATAGCCAATTTTGACAGCTGGCCATAGGTGATCACGTATTTTTAAATACATAAACAAAAATATAAATACCAAACAAAGTAAAAATACAGTATATTATAAAATTGACAATATATTTTAATTTAAAGTATAAATAATAGTTAGTAATGATGGTAAAATTTTAAAATTATATAAATATTCACAAAATAATAATAATAAATTTTATATTAATAATAAGGGAATAAATATTAATAAATAAAAAATAATATTATTATATATATTATTTATTTTTTAGCAAAAGCTTTAGTCCTCAGGCCTTTTTCTATCCTTTTTTTTTTTTTTTTTTTCTTTTAAAAGAAAAGTTATTCGAATAAAATAATATATTTGTAATCGTGTCTACTATTATGTTTGATATGATTGCCTGATTGTGAGGAGTCGACAAATCGGATTTGACGGAATATATATTATAAACTATAATTGATAGTGGCTAAACGTGTTTTTTGACAGCAATCAACTAAAAAAAATTCACTCAAATGAGAAAGATGCCAAAATAAAATAATACCATTTTTTTTTTTGTATTATATTTGTAAATTGTTTTTTTGTTGAAATTAAAAAAAAAAAAAATATTACAATATTTTTGCGTTCTCTGGAAATTTTTGTTGCTCCATATATAACTAATTTTTAATCAAGAACCCCCCTCCCTGGTCAATGGTGTTTCGATTTATTTATATTTTTATATGTGCCCCTTTACTGATGTTTAAATTTGGCCATCTTAGCAATAATTTTAAAACAGCAAGCTGACAGCAACTCAAAAATCATAAAAAATGAATTCAAAATAAATATGAAGTTAGCAACAGGTGAGTTTGTCAATGGTATGAGCTTCGGTCATGGGACCGGAGTTCATTTTTTTTTATACTACGGAACTAGATTTGACTGCGGTCAAATGTTGACGATGTTGACTGAGGTTCACTTGACCGGCGGTCAAAAGTTGACTTGACCGAGCGTTATACTATCGGTTCTAAGATACACAATTAAAAAATTGTGTAGTCAAATATAAAAAAAAAATATCTTTCAATAAAAAATTAAAATAGATTTATATTTGTTTCATCTATTGTGTATATTTGAATAGTGGAAACTGCTAAATTCAAATATATATTTTGATTGCTGAAAGGTTTACTTTAGATTTTCTTATTCTTATAAATAATTTTTGTAATATTTATTTAAAAAATTCCGAAGACCAGAATAAGAAAATCAAAAGTAAACCTTCCAGCAATCAAATATATTGTGTTTAACAAGACATGTGAGTGTTCTTTATTGATGAGGCCAAACATCCCATGGCCCCCGGGAATCGAACCCAGGATCTCCGCCTTTCCGGGGCATAGGCGTGCTATCCATTGCACCAGGCCACCGGACCCTCGACCTGCACCAATAAAACTCACTTCCCCTTATATGCAGTTAGTCGCGCAAGTTACTAACTCGTAACGAATAGGTGAAAACCTTCGATTCCCGGGGGCCATGGGATGTTTGGCCTCATCAATAAAGAACACTCACATGTCTTGTTAAATATATCTATGACTCAGTTAAAGTCCGAATCGAGGTATTTTGAATACTATTATCTTTTTCAAATAATAGATCTCGAAAAATATTTAGATTTAAATATATTGTGTATATTTTTAATTTGTTTTCTTGGAAAAAAGTAACGCCAATAATAAAATATATATGGTAAGACTATATATAAAATATGAATATTTTAGAAAGGCATGAAGATGATTTATTTAAATAAAATTTAAATCGATTCCAGTGATAAAGAAAGCATTTTTTATTTGAAAATCTTTGCATTTACTATATAATTTATAAGTATTATGATAATGTGATAGTTAAAGAAATAAATATGCATAAATTAATCACATACCTTCATCCATGGATTCATCATTATGTTTAGGGAATGGAAAACAATTCGTAATTTCAAGACAATTATCAACCACAAGTCCTAGAAGAGCGCCTTGAGCCACTTCTAAATTGCCAGTAGATTCTTCATGACTGTGTTTTATCATTTTCATTACAGCCTGAATTATTAAAAAAAAAAAAAAACCATATGTTAAATTAATTAATGATTTAAAATATTTATCTTCTTGAATTTTATCAAAAATACGTTAAAAAATTAGGTTTAATTAAATGATTAAAAATATGTATACTGTATTTAATTATATTAAAGCAAAAGCAAATGAGTTGAATTAATAAAATAATTTTGAGGTTATACATACCAGTCCGTCCATCTGAACATAATTAATAGTTGGCTCTTCAGAATGCATATTACCTCTTCTTATATGACTTTTACTGCTGCTTGCCATTTTAAATGATTTCAGAATATCACTTAAATATTTTATGAAATATATAATAATCAATTTAAGAACAGATATTTATTCGTATGAGAAAATTTCCCAAAATTTTATTGACTAAAAGGAGGAGCAAGTCAAAGAGAAGATAAACAGCAATCGACCAGGCTATGGCAGTCGCCAATCGAGGCGCTAGTATCGGCGCTGTCAAATTTTAGCATGAAATTCCTCCCTGAGTTGCTGAAATCATCTCTCTGGCTCTGACAGCATGTTTCAAGCCACAGATTAAATTAAATTAAAATATATTCAAGGCGGATATTTCATTAATCTGTGATAATACTCTGCTCATTTGCTCCTCCAAATTCGTTCTTCAACTCCAGCCAGCGCAATTGGTTAAAATTGTGGCCTTCATGCCAACATAAATAAAAAAAGTTATTAGGTACACGTTTCGGGATCACTTCGACGATAATCAAATAGCTTATTTAGCATATCAAATAGTTTCTTTATCACTTGCTGGCTGCCATACATCTTCTTAATCCTAATAATTACCACTCAGCCATCGAAATTCTTCTACAAAAAAAAAGTTATTTAAAAATTTGTCAAAATTCCCTAAACATAGGGTTATCAAAATTTATATTCCACAAATCCTTTCTCTCGTTATATTGACAGATAAATGAAATTATAAGTTAGCATTAAAAATAAAAGGAAATTGATAATATGATTTTAAAAAAAAAACGTGCAGGAGGTGGATTTGAACTCATGAAGTTTGGTTACTTGAGAATGAAAAAAAATACAGATTCCTTGACGACGAATTAACCACTTGAGCCACACTTTGATTAATTATTTTGTGGAAGAATAAGCCTTATAAGAAACATGAAATAAAAAAAGTATTAAAAAATTGTTAATATTCCACATATGATATATCATTTTTCTTTACTTTTTACGCAGATTAATAATTTATAATAAAAATATCAATAGCATGCCTAGTTTTCAAATAATTCAACGGGCAAACGTCAGATTGTTTATGCCTTGATGTAATTAAACCAAAAACTCTATCTAATATATGATATATGTTATTAATTCTTGAATTCCCCCTGATTCCAGAGAACTAAAGCCCTTTTAATTATATGATCTAATTTGGGAGTTATTGGCGATCAAAGTTAAGCTTATTTTCGATCTTAATGACATCAAAGCTCAATTTTCTATATTATCGAAAAAGCTTATTTAGCATTGTCTGATTAAAACCAAATTTTTACCAGAGATTTATAATTAAAAAATGAGTTTTTTTCTAAAGTTTCATTGAGATTGGTAAAGAAATAAATAAAATATTGACTATTTTGTAAATTGAGTTTTAGAATTTGGGATCTCAGGTGCGAGCCTAGAGCCGGTTCATAGAACGCTCTCTTTACCCATCTGGGATCCCGAATTCTAAAACTCAATTTACAAAATAGTCAATATTTTATTTATTTCTTTACCAATCTCAATGAAACTTTAGAAAAAAACTCATTTTTTAATTATAAATCTCTGGTAAAAATTTGGTTTTAATCAGAAAATGCTAAATAAGCTTTTTCGATAATATAGAATTGAGAGTGCTGATGTCATTAAGGTCGAAAATAAGCTTAACTTTGATCGCCAATAACTTCCAAATTAGATCATATAATTAAAGGGGCTTTAGTTCTCTGGAATCCGGGAAAATTCAAGAATTAATGACATGTATCATATGTTAGATAGAGTTTTTGGTTTAATTACATTAAGGCATAAACAACCTGACGTTTGCCCATTGAATTATTTGAAAACTAGGCATTCAATTGAATTTTTGATTATAAATTATTAATCTGCATAAAACGTAATAAAAAATGATATATCATTTGTGCAATATTAAAATTCTTTTAATCAGAGGCGTACCGAGGCAGTTGGGGGCCTGGGGCGGCACTAGAAGAGGGGGCCTTTATACATTTTGTAACAGATTTTTTTTTTTTTTTTGGGGGTGCTCATCTTTAAATATCTCTCTCCTCAATACACAATAATATTTTTAAAATACCGTATATCCCTGAACCCCAAAGGGTCAGAGCCTCTCAAAGAAAAATTTTCATTAAATTTTGTTTTTTTTTTAACTAAATTTTTCCGTTTTCATTTGAGCCCTGAGGGCCCCGGGGCCTCTCAAAGATAAATTTTCATTTAATTTTTTTTTTTAGTAGTAGGTAGCGTGCCTACCTCCTATATCAAACGTCGCGGGTTCGGATCCCAGGCAGTCCGATGATTTTATTTAAGCCATTTGGACACCAAAAAAAAAAAAAAAAAAATAATTTTTTTTTTTTTCCCCCTTTCCCCCTCTCCCAAAAAAATTAAAAAAAAAAAATTAAAAAAAAAAAAAATTAATTTATTAATAAAAAAAAAAATTGGAAATTTAAAAAAAAAAAAAAAAAAAACAAAAATATATTTTTCCTTTTTTAAAAGCTTATTTTCACAGTCTAGGAGGGTATAAAACTTAAATATAAAATTTCAACCTCCTAGCTCAATTCCTTCATGCTTCAAATTGAACACACACCCACCCATCCACAGACAGACCATGTCGCGAATATATATTAACATATATATAGAGGTAAGAGAAAGTAAAAAATATATTCTTAATTATTCAATTTTAGTTCCATGTGAATATTCTCTAGGAAATTCTAAACTCATTACAAAAGATCCGATGCGAATTGGTTGCGCGGTTTCCGAGTTATAGACAATTGAATTATCAATATTTTTATTCATTTCCAATGTTAATTATTTTGACCTCTTGATTTGGCCAAAGGAGGGAGGGTCGTGGGCGGCAGGCTCCCCCACCCCACCGCTCTGATTGTTGATGAGGAGAAAAAGCCGCCAGCCGCCTCTCCCCCTCCCCTCTTTTCTAAGAAAAATGATTTCTCTTTTTAAAAATAATAATTTAATAGCTTTTAAGCCAAATTTTTTTTTTTTTTTTTGGACATTTAGAAGAATTATAAAAATTGAACGAGAAAAAAAAAATTAATTAAGCAGTGAGAGAATATTGCCAAATAAATGATAGTTATATATTTAGTTAGATGTAAAATCTTTCAATTCTTCATCATTACATGGTTGTTATATTTATTTGAAAATTTCGATATTTCGATCTTGTATTACTGTAGGGTAGTTAAATATCAAAGTGTAAAATTTAATTTAGATGAAATGATTTGAGTACTTCAAAATATTACTGAGGTACTTTTTAAAAGGGCGTCTAAATAATAATTGATTTATATGAATTTTAATCTAAAAAGTAAAAGATTTACCATGTTACCATGGCAACCATTTCAGCTATCTTTGCTATGAAGAACAAGAGTAAAGTAGTCTTCAGAAGATTTCAACGGCAAAATGAGAATATACATTTTAAAGAGCATCTAAAAAATAATTGATTTATTAATTTAAAAAAAAAAATCGTTAGAGCGGATTTTGAGAAAATCGAAAAAAACTGAAAAACTACATCAGTAAAGTACTAGTACTTTTTCGCTGATTTTGATTAAAAGCTTATTTCCACGCCTCAGAGGGGTGTCTAACTTAAATATAAAATTTCACCCTCCTAGCTCAATTTCTTCATGCTTAAAATTGAACACACATAGGCAAGAGAATGTAAAAAAAAAAAAAAAAATAGGGGGGCCGTGAGTTATTTATTTGGTTCGCAACTCAAAAGGTTTAACAAGCACTGAACTAAAGGTCTAAAGGGATGGATTTTATTATTTAATATATTTAAGAGAAATAAACATCTCTTTGATTGAAGGCAAAATATTTTGAAATTTTATTTTTTCTCAAAGGATCGAATTTTTTATAGAAAAATATGCAGTCTTTTATTCTTATAGTTAAAAAAAGTTTCGAATAAAATTTTATAAAAGCATAAAAAGATGAAATCAATCAATTTGGCAATTATTTCAAATGATGGGAGAGCATCAATTTGTTTTTTCTAATTCGATTGGCGCCCAGAGTGCAGCCAGGGAGCCTCGCTTCACTCTCGTCTAGGCTTTTTTTCACGCGCAGATTCGCTTTTCAAAAACTCGCTATATCGCTCTTATTTTTTGTTGGATTTGAGGAAAAATGCAAAACTGGTCTTTTTATTCAATTATAAAGCTATAGATATTTTTTTATTTAACTACGACCACATAAAATGGGGGTTTATTAATTGCCTTTTACATCTTCAAATTTTAAATGCCTCCAATTATCCTAATTTATTGTTTTTTAATTAAATAAACACATTTAGGCCTTGATATTGATTGAATAACTTAGTATATAAAATATTCAAGCAAAAACAATGAAATTTTAGTCTCAAAACGTTCTGAAAATGATTAAAAATCGTTTTTCAAATTTATTTTGACATTAATTTTTACTTTCTCTTAAGGTGCGCGTCTCGGGGTGCTAATTTCGGGACTTTCCAGCTGCCACAATTTAGAAGCTATCGACCTCAAATTTTTTTTAAATTAAAGCTATTTAAAATATCTACAACTTATTGAAGCCCTTTTTTTGATTTTCGAAAAAAAAATTTTTTTTTTAGATTAATCGCATTAAATAAAAGATATTTTAAAAAAAGGAGCTCTATAAGTTGTAGATAATTAAATTAGTAATCATTGTGTTAAAAAATAATTAATTTTTTGCCTTTAATTAATTAGCTGGAAAGTCTAGAATGAAATGCAATTTGTCCCTTGTTTTCCTATGGGGAATACTAACGCCATCTCTTGCCGCCTAGAGGAACTCGGTAGTCAAAAGCTTTCTAACGACTTTTCGAGACGCGCACCTTAAAATTCAAAAATCAATTATTTTTTTTGATGCTGTTCTCATTTTGTTTTTAAAATTGTTTGAAGACCACCATGGGCGTAACTAGAGAATTTGACTGGAGAGGGGCGCCATGGGACGAGCTACCCTCCGGTGGGCCTGGAAAGCCCCATATTTTCTCAATTTTTCTTGGGGCAAGGAGCTTTCTGGAGGGGGGGGGGTCGACACCCCCCTAGTTACGCCCATGTTTATTGGAATATAAAACATTTCAATTACCTCTTGTGTTTCCTCCCCGGATTTAAACAACTACACTAGAGGGCCAAGTGGCTATAGCTGGAAACTATAATAACTCTTAGTTTCAAAAAATGCCAAGAGAATGCGCGAGAATTGCTAATTAAAATTTGACTTCTGATTTACAAAAAAAAAAAACACTATATATAAAACATTCCGTTATTAAAGCAGGGATAAAATGAATTTAAATTGATCTGATTTTTAAATTTTGTTATTAAGTCTTTACAAGAACAGAGTTTTTTTTAAATCTCAAAACAACTTTGTTTAAAGTCTAATGGCCGCTTCATTTTTACTTTACTAAAGGTTTACACTAAGTTTAAACTAAGTTATCAAAACGACCCATTACCTAAATCTAATATTAAGAGTTTCTTTGCTTTCTTTTGCTTTTTACTTGCACGGCGACGAGTCGCTCCCGCGACTCTTGATTTCTGTGATCCAGGCACATTTATTAATATTTATACCAATTAATATAAATAAATATTCATTAGACTGCTTGTGATTCAAACCTACCTCTTTTGGCTTTAAAGATTATCATCAATAATGACATTTAGCACTATCTCTAATTCAGCCTCAATTTATTAGAGATGAATTTGGTCCAGAGGGAGCTGTTTAAACCGTGATTCGCGGTACAAATTTAGTATACCGACTATTTTTGTCGTTCCAATATAATTTCATCGCTCGTGACGGAAAGCAAACCCATAAGGTGTAGCTTTAGAGGCGAAATCTTTACCTCTGTTGGGACTGAGTTTATTTTAACATAGGCCTACTCACCGATAGGTAGTCCAAGCATTTTCCGGGACCCACTTTTATACACTCAAATCGTTCGTTGAAATAACAACATCGATAACATTGTAAAGGTTAGAGGAAGGAAAAAGAGAGCGGAAAAAATGTTTTATGTCCTCATATTTAAGCTTATAAATCAAAAATGTCATAGAGATATGCATTTTTCTTAAATTAATTCCCCCTAGACTAAGAGGGTTATGTTGCTGCCATCATCAGAAGAGAGAAGTGAACCGAACCCTTCTCCAGAGCAGATTAGACGTCGGCATCTCCCGTCGCATCCCATTAGGAGGCTTAACTGAGTAAACAGGCCCAGAGGTTGTCCATAACGTCCTAGTGTTAACGTTAAGCCATCCACCCGGAAAAGACTTTTACCCAACGAGTTTGCATGTATTACGGATGGGGAGACTCAATCTAATTGTTGTCCTCTATTTGAATTCATTTAAGGAGTTATGCAGGGGATTTTGACACCATCCTAAACTCCGATATTTAATCATGATTCATTTTCACAAAGATTTGATTACCTTCTCTAGTCTCATAAAAAATATTCTGGAGGGAAGGAAAAAGGGATTAAATATTTTGCCTTCTCTTCTATACATTGATATAGAATAGATAATACGTACTACCAAATTATTATTTCTTTTTAACTTTGCCCATCAACCGTAGCTTTGGTAGGGACCAATATTTTTTTCTTAAATAGTGGGTGGGCTGTGTGTTCAATTTGAAGCATGAAGGAATTGAGCTAGGAGCAGAGGCGTACCGAGGCAGTTGGGGGCTTGGGGCGGAACTAGAAGAGGGGGCCTTATATTGAATTTTTTTTTTTGGGGGGTGCTTATCTTTAAATATCCTTCTCTTCCATACACAAAAATATTTTTAAAATACCGTATATCCCTGAACCCCAAGGGCCCCGGGGCCTCTCAAAGGGAAATTTTCACTAAATTTTGTTTTTACTTGAGCCCTGAGGGCCCCGGGGCCTCTCAAAGAGAAATTTTCATTAAATTTTGTTTTTACTTGAGCCCTGAGGGCCCCGGGGCCTCTCAAAGAGAAATTTTCATTAAATTTTGTTGTTTTTTTTTTATCTAAATTTTTCCGTTTTTACTGAGAGCCCTGAGGGCCCCGGGGCCTCTCAAAGAGAAATTTTCATTAAATTTTGTTGTTTTTTTTTCTAAATTTTTCCGTTTTTACTTGAGCCCTGAGGGCCCCGGGGCCTCTCAAAGGAAAATTTTTATTAAATTTTCCTTTTTTTTTTTATCTAAATTTTCCCATTTTTACTTGAGCCCTGAGGGCCCCGGGGCCTCTCAAAGGGAAATTTTTATTAAATTTTCTTTTTTTTTTTATCTAAATTTTCCCATTTTTACTTGAGCCCTGAGGGCCCCGGGGCCTCTCAAAGAGAAATTTTCATTAAATTTTGTTTTTACTTGAGCCCTGAAGGCCCCGGGGCCTCTCAAAGAGAAATTTTCATTAAATTTTGTTTTTACTTGAGTCCTGAGGGCCCCGGGGCCTTTCAAAGGGAAATTTTCATTAAATTTTTTTTTTATTAATATATGGGGGCCTATGCCGGCTCGGGGCCTGGGGCGGACCGCCCCCCCTCGCCCCCCCTCGGTACGCCACTGTTTTAATACTTCTTTTATTTCATGTTTCTTATATGGCTTATGTTTCCTTAATACAATTAGAGAAAATGTGGCTCGAGTGGTTAATTCGTCCTCAAGAAAACTATATTTTTTTTTCCATTCTCACGTAATAAAACTTCACGAGTTCAAATCCACCTCCTGCACTTTTTTTTTGTATTCTTAAGGGGGTTCAGGAGAGACGTCTAAACGTACTTTAAAAAAGAACTAGACTATTATAAGGAATTTTTCAATGCGGTTTTTTTTTTAAATGAATTAAATTCATAAGAGATTATTGGGACATCGAGCTATAATTTTTTTAATGACTTATTAAAAAATTAACGTAATTAATTTTTTTGTTATCAAGCAATACAAAAAAACAAGATGTCCCAAAAATCTTTAATTTTTTTTTTTAAATTTAAAAATGAATTTATTGTTAATATTAATCACATATTTTTCTTTAAAAAAAAACATTCACACTTTTTTCTCATTCACACTCACAATTACACACACATTCATACAGTCTTTTCGGCAACTTAGGCCATTTAAGACTTTTGACGATAACCGTTATGAATATATATAATTTAGGGTCCAGGCATTCTTATTTAAGTCATTTGGTATCCAAATGGCTTAAATAAAATCATCGGACTGCCTGGGGTCCGAACCCGCGACGTTTGGTATACGAGGTTAGCACGCTAACCTCTACTCCAAGCCCCGAGGGCTAATCACATTAATTAATTAAGAAATTTTTAAAATAAGCTTAGATGATTTATTTAAAATTCATCTGTCAAATGGGTCGTTTTGATAACTTACCTACCCCAACATTAAAATAGGCTCCCTATGGGGAAATACATGGTGTTTGTCCTTCAGCATTAAAATAGCTGAAGGACAAACACCATGGGCCGATAGTATAACGCTCGGTCAAGTCAACTTTTGACCGCCGGTCAAGGGAACCTCAGTCAACATTTGACCGCAGTCAAATCTAGTTCCGTAGTATAAAAAATGAACTCCGGTCCCATGACCGAAGCTCATACCATTGACAAACTCGCCTGTTGCTAACTTCATATTTATTTTGAATTCATTTTTATGATTTTTGAGTTGCTGTCAGCTTGCTGTTTTAAAATTATTGCTAAGATGGCCAAATTTAAACATCAGTAAAGGGGCACATATAAAAATATAAATAAATAAATAAATCGAAACACCATTGACCAGGGAGGGGGTTCTTGATTAAAAATTAGTTATATATGGAGCAACAAAAATTTCCAGAGAACGCAAAAATATTGTAATATTTTTTTTTTTTATTTCAACAAAAAAACATTTACAAATATAATACAAAAAAAAATGGTATTATTTTATTTCATCTTTCTATTTAGTGAATTTTTTTAGTTATTGCTGTCAAAAAACACGTTTAGCCACTATCAATTATAGTTTATAATATATATTCCGTCAAATCCGATTTGTCGACTCCTCACAATCAGGCAATCATATCAAACATAATAGTAGACACGATTACAAATATATTATTTTATTCGAATAACTTTTCTTTTTAAAAGAAAAAAAAAAAAAATAGAAAAAGGCCTGAGGACTAAAGCTTTTTGCTAAAAAATAAATAATATATATAATATTTATTTTTTATTTATTAATATTTATTCCCTTATTATTAATATAAAATTTATTATTATTATTTTGTGAATATTTATATAATTTTAAAATTTTACCAACATTACTAACTATTATTTATACTTTAAATTAAAATATATTGTCAATTTTATAATAAACTGTATTTTTACTTTGTTTGGTATTTATATTTTTGTTTATGTATTTAAAAATACGTGATCACCTATGGCCAGCTGTCAAAATTGGCTATTTGAACTCCGGTCAAAAATTTGACTGGCCGAATTCGGCCGGTCAAGTTGAACCTCGGTCAAAGCTGATTTGACTGGCGGTCAAGTTTTATACTACGCAATTCTCGGTCAAATCGCCTGTTGACCGAGGTTCAAACTTTGAACTAGCTTTATACTATCGGCCCCATGTATTTCCCCATAGGGAGGCTATTTTAATGTTGGGGTAGGTAAGTTATCAAAACGACCCATTAGTTCAGCATTCTTGCAATAGATGGCAGGCTAACAGTCTAACAACTGACCTCTTAATAGCTTATATCTGGCCTATATTTATATATTTTTATGCTTTTATAAAAGTTACATAATATATAATAACATTTAAAAAGTATTTTTTGTTAAAAGATCAATGAAAATCAACCAAATGCATTAAATATTATTAGCTACCATTCTGACATCTCTTGGCAAATTTAGGAATTACTTGATATTTGGGCATACTTTTTATGACACACAACGTCATTTTAGCGGGAAAAACATGCGTAATAACACCTTCACTCGCGAGGCCCCTTAACGGTTTTTTATACCTCATGTGAGGGGGGGGGGGGCTGGCGCGCGTATTTTTATTGCAAACTTAAACACGGGAGTTATTTCTTAGTAACACGACATTATTTCTATATAAATAATATTATATATATGTTATTATTAGTCAATGTTATTTCCGCGCGAGTATTGCAATTTGAAAGCCCCTGCTTTATTGATTTGTATGTGCTACACTCTTGCGGGATTAAAATAAACTCACAAACTTTGATATGAGTTTATTTCACATCCGCTAGAGTGCAGCACAATTCAATAAAGTTGGATTGTTTAAATTGGAGCGGAAACGTGATCGGCGGTCTGCTCAAAATGCTTTACAAGCAATTTATCTATACCAAAATTCCGAGTTCATTAGCAATATGAAAAAAAAGATAAATACAAAAATTGGGGTGTAAGATTTTTCAGAATCATAATACCAATATTCAAGCCATTTGGTATCCAAATGGCTTAAATAAGATCATCGGACTGCCTGGCATTCGAATCCGCGACCCATGGTATAGAAGATATAGGTATTATATCTAATAGTGGGGGAAGTAAAATTATTAATTTAATAATAACAAATTTTTTGTATTTATTTTTTCAAAATAAGTTATATATTATGTAAGAATATTATGATTTACTCAACAATTAATAAAAGAGTAGTTCTACTATTTATTTTAGGGCATATTAATGACCTGATTAGGTGCATCAAAAAAGGAAAACTGGAAATATAGAGAAAATAACAATAAAATAGTTTTCCAAAAAAAAAAAGGTTTTAAACTCCAAAGACAACATTCCAAAATTGCATATTTTTAAATATTAAACAAATTTAATATTTCAAATAATATAACATATTTGTCAGAAGTTACATATAATAACGATTGAACATTTCTAATTACATTGTTACAGTTTAATATCGTTTGATTTTTAAGAAAAAGCTGAATCTAGCTAACATCTTGTCTCTTCTGATTAACTATGGGCCTAAGGCTTCTTAATACACTTGTAAACATATAAAAATAAAACTTTATAAAATTGTATAAAATTGTAAAATCATATAAAAATAAATAACAGAATAATAAATTAAATTAAAATAATTTTTTTTCCTTATTCATTCATAACTTTTATAACAAATTCATTTTAAGTTAAACGAATTAAATAAATATACAGTAATATGAAGGGAACAAATCCAAAAAGATGTAAAAAATAATTTTGACACGACAAATTTCCTCTTTAAGTATAATAGATGAGATGTCAGGAATTAAGGGAGTGGGAATCACCTCCAAACCCCTTGTCCCACGGCTGTAAGACACCCAGTCCTGAATAACAAATATTTAAATTTTAATATTAATTAATTATATTCTTTTAACATAAAATTGAGATTTTTAAAGATCAAAATTAATCTACTGTATTTATTTGTTATATTAATACATTTCTTATCAGATCGATTTACATATCATTGACGTATACAACATAGTTATAGAATCTTTTGAAGATTCAAGGATATAAAATATCATTACTATTATTTCAATTAATCTATTTTAAATCCATTACGTTTTTTATACTTGAAATAATAGTAACGACATTTAAAGAAAAAATAAGTTACAGATTTAGAAATTATTTACAAAAAACGAAAACAGTAAAGAAGACTTAAGATTATTAACTATCTATAGTTTTTTTTTTTAATTTATACTTTTTCATAGTCTCTTAAAAATATGATAAGTAAATGAACAAATGTATATATATATATTTTTTTTAAGGAACCCAAATGTAGAATTATACTTTTTTTTAGCCGTCAGGCCATTAACAACACCCACCAAGATCTATGTAAACAAGTCAAACAGCGAACCTGGGATTGGTGACCCCGAGGAACAAAACAGATGGAAGCACGACACAAGCCATAGATACCTATTTATTTTATTTATTTAGTAATGAATTTATTAAGTCTAATGGTTACTTCAACCAACAAAATTTGGTTACTTTTATGAATTCTTATAATCTATTATTCTACAGTCAAAATATCTCTAGGCCTTGTCTCTCCATAATGAAATTCTGATTATACTAGTAATAATATTTTATAGATAAACTAAGCCTAGATGTGACAACTATTATTGAAGAATAAATAAAGCTATATATCTTTTTAAAATTAATCTTGGTTGCCAGCATTGAACTCTTTTAAATAAATATTTGTCCAGTCATCATTGTATAATTTTACTTTTGGGCAACCCTATATTTGTCTCTGTATTTGTAAATAAAAAAAAAAAAAAAAAAAAAAAAAAAAAAAACTATTTTAAGTCAACTTAACTCAGGATATTAGTAGAGTATCACAGATAGAAGGGTACATAAAAATATGGCATTATTAGATTAGATAAGAAAGAAATCGGGTCCAACCCAACTTCGACAAGTGGGAAAATCTGCAGGAATTGAGGGAATATCTCTATCATGTCCAACATGCAAGACGACTGCCATTCCGGACATCCAACGTTCTGGTCGCTCTTCGCGAAGCAACCAATATCCTAAATAAGAACAAAACACACTTCGATTAAAATATAGACTACCAGCTATATAATAGAAAAAATCTGTCACTGATTGTCACGCTCTGTTTTGATGGAATTTCGAATAAATTTTCTAGCCCCTCCCCATGTCACAGTTAGTCACATGCAAATAAACCCCCTCTAGAAACAAAAAAAATACTCCTTTCCTCGTGACTCAAATAATCACTCCATTTTTCCCTGTTGTGAAAATCATTCGACCTTTTTTTTTCAAAAAATTTTATAAATTCAACTTTGAATTGTTATGTCACACTTAGAGAAACCCATGTCACAATTGGTAACTTTTTGTCCAGACTCCTCCCCCCTCCCTAACGCATTACGTAATATTTGTAATAACACTAAATCACCTCAGATTGTACTGAAACTGGAATATTTCTATGATTTTAACTATCTGCATATTTTTAAGGGATGGCCCTTAAAAAAATCTTGAAAATTCAAAATTAGTGCCACTTCAGAGCAAATTTTCTATTAAAAGTTATTTTTCTCTAGAGTGTTATTTACGCCCCTAAAAAATTCCCATTGTCTTTTAACGTTAAATAAAAATTTTGCATTGAATAAAGATTTTTATTTATTTAGGTAGGCCTATATTGTATTAATGAACTACTTAAAAATTTTATAAAAAATATAAAATACTAGCTGCGGTAGGGTTGCCTTCGGCACCCCCGCTAGGCCCTGGCGGGCTGCGTCTCGGGATATGACTAAGAGTTGTCCAGATAAATGTATTTTAATTAATTATGAGGAAGAGTTTTTATTTTTTATTTTAAATATTTGATTAATATATTTTTCAATTATTTACACCCTAAGAAAGCGTCATTTTAAATTTTATTAAAAACGAATGAAAAATAAATTTTAGGGGGGGCAGGGGGGTGATTGAACTTTCTGAGGTCTAAAATACCATTTTTCAATTATTTACACCCTAAGAAAGCAACATTTTAAATTTTATTAAAATCGAATGAAAAAATAAATTTTAGGGGGGCAGGGGGGTGATTGAACTTTCTGAGGTCTAAAATACCATTTTTCAATTATTTACACCCTAAGAAAGCAACATTTTAAATTTTATTAAAATCGAATGAAAAATAAATTTTAGGGGGGCAGGGGGTGATTGAACTTTCTGAGGTCTAAAATACCATTTTTCAATTATTTACACCCTAAGAAAGCAACATTTTAAATTTTATTAAAATCGAATGAAAAATAAAAAAAATAAAATTTTAGGGGGGTGGGGGCGCAGAGCAGAAAAATCTTTTCAAATGTTGAATTGTTAGGGGGAGGAAGAGTTTTTATTTTTCATTTTAAATTTTTTGATAAATATATTTTTCGTAAAGCGAGTTAGATCCTGTTTTCCAATGCTTTGCTATGGGGTAATTGATAACCCCCAAAAAGGGGGTGTTCCCTACCCCTAATTCGATATAATGATAGCCTAAAACCACCCCCGGAAAATTCCCTACCCATTAAAAAAAACTCTATGAAAATCGGTCCAGTAGTTTCGGAGTCTATGCGTTACAAACAGACAGACAGACAGACAGAGATTGTCTTTTATATAATAGTATAGAAAAGATACTTTACCTGGATTATCGGCTTTAAAGTGCAAAACAACCAAACCTCCCCCGGAACTACAACAGTATCCTTAAGAGGAGGCGTATCAGTACGTTTCACTATTTTTGAAGCAATAGCTTTGAGAGAATCGTAAGTCCGAGGTATTGCACCCAGCTGTTCTCGAGTAGCATAAGCCATCACATAAAACGTGTGTCCATGCAGATGCCATATATGAGCCTCATCGAAATTTGTATTTCCGCCTAAAACAAGTTGACAATTGAGATTAATTATTTTAATGCTTATATTGATTGTAAAAATAAAAATACACTTGCCTGTATCGGCAAGAATAAGTTCAATATAAGAATCTTTAACGAGATGAACAATATGCATACAGGGGCAAATTTCACCAACATTACATTTTTGGGGTAAATTTATATCAGTCCGACAGGACAATTCGGATGAACGAGCTTCATGTGGTTGTGTTACAAGAGGCGACCCAGCCAGAGTCAAACTTAGATTATTTACATGGCCAATATGACCAGTGAGACCTATAAAAAAAAAATAAATAAATAAATATAAATTATATTGTTATAATATTAATTAAAAAATTGATACCTATAGGATAAGTTGGAATGCGAGTATTATTTGGTAAAGCGTAGCCAAAACCAAAAATGACTAAACGATCAGGTTTGGTTGATTGATCTTCTAATGATTTGGTTTCTGAAAGTAAGTGTAGAGGTGCCAATTCCGATTGGTATCTTGATGGCTAAAGAAAAGGAAATTACAAGTACACATAAACATAAGTACAGTAAACATAGAATAGTAAAAAAAAATAAATTTAAAAAAAAAAATGTGAGGTATGTGGCTGGAAGTATTATTAAGGAGTCAAAAAAAAAAAAAATCCAAGACATAGGCAGCCAAAATTATTTCTTTTATTGTTGCCGTTCCTGGCTGACGTTTCGGTCACTGGTCTAGGCCATCTTCAGAGCCGGAGGCGAGAATAAATGAAAATTACAATTTCAGCGACACACATTCTCATGAACGGAGCAAGTCTAATTTTACTCTAACCAGGGCCATGAATATAAAATTCTTTCTTCTTAGAGGGGTGAGGTTCAGATGTTCTAATTCCCTTTTCCCAAATACATAAACTTTAAAATATTTTTTATACAGTAATTTTTTAGAGTATTTAAAATTTTAACGTGAGAAAGGAATATACCCTAATTTTCCTAAATTTGGGGGAGGGAGTGGGGAGAGGTGGGATTACTTTTCACACCTGACAAATTCAAAAAAAAAAAAAAAAAGCTCAACAAATTTTGCGGTAATTAACCCGAGATTGAGTAAAAATGAGGGGATCGCTTTAAAAAGTTTTTCGGAACTTTATTTTAGGATTTTATGCAATTTTATGAAATTTCGGTCAGATACAGTTTCCAGGCTTAATTAATTAATATTGTTTCAATTTTAAATTATTTATTGATTTTTTTAAACATATATTTGATCATGAATGTAAAACTAAATTTATATAAAATTGTGTACGTACACAACACGAAAAAAAAAAAAAAAATTATTTTCACTTTTAACACTCACTCCTGAAGCAATTTTTTTTCTTTGAATATTAAAAAAAATAGTTGTATAAATAAATATAAGTTAAAAAAAATTGTATATTTTTTTAGAGAGTTGTTTTTTTTAATTACAGGCCTATATGGTCAGGGAAGAGTCAAATTTTGACAGAAAGCTAATTAACTTCTTAATAGCATAATTATAGAGCTATTATAAAGTAAAAGTTTCTTCTTAGAGCTTTTAGAGGTATTCATCATGACGTACTCCTCTTTCCACTACTTTGGTAATCCTTTAAACTTAAATTGGAGCACGAACACAAAATTAATTCTATTCATAAGTTCTTCATCTTGTAGAATGAATTGAAAATTATAAAATATTTATTTTTCAATGAGGAGCCATTAAAGAGCTAATTTATTTTTTATAAAAAAAAGATCATCGCAAGTGGCTATTTTTATAAAAAAAAAAAGCTTTTTAAAATTAATATTTTGAAGTTAGTTTTGCGCTGAAATTATAATACGCATGGGCATAAATTAAATTTTTTTTTCTTTTTTAAGTAAGGGAGCGTACAAGTATTACGTAACGCAATTTTTGAAGATTTTTTTACCTCCCCCCTCCTCCATGTAACGCGCCGTAACATTTTTCTGGACCTCCCCCCCCCTAGACGTTACGTAACGCTCAAGTGGCTATTTTTATCTAAAAGTCACAATTATGTTGCGCAAAGTATCGGAAAGTCGCTAAAATACCAGTTACGTAACGCGTTGTTCAACCCCCTCCCCTTTGTAACGCATGGTAACGTTTTACGAGACCCCCTCCCCCAAATTGCGTTACGTAATACATGTAGGCTCCCTAACTCTCTGCAGTCGAAATTTTTATTTGATCTTTAATTTTTGTTTAAAAAAATTGGATAAAGTTCAGTAAAATTTTTAAACTCGACATATACAGTAGTATTCCGATAATTCGTATGGCCACGGGACCGACGGTTGGTATGGATTATCTGGAATACCGATTATCGAGAGTACAAAATAAAAAATGCGAAGAGTGAATTGTAAAAAGGAAAGTAAAAATGCAGGAGAAGCTCAATTTCCCTCTCTCCTTTCCTCATTTCTTTTCAGTGAAAAGATTACGAATGAACGAGTAAAACTTGTCTCTCTGTCCTTGCTCCTCTTGAAAACAGTACGAATTAACGAGCTTTTTAAGCTGAAAATACGTATTATAAGACGTTTTAAGTGACAAGCATAAAATAAAATTACCGAGGGGTCTGAAAGCATTGTTTTTTATCAGTTATCGGGATTTTCTCTGGGGACCGGCAAATTTGTACAAATTAGCCGGAAATACGAATAATCGGGCTACGAAATATCAGGATTCCACTATATTAAAAAACATTATATATAAAATAAAATGACCTTTATAAGAAAGTTATCGACGCTATTTTCTTCGATGTCTATTGGAATTTCCGTAGCTCCAACATATGGAAAAATAGCTCGAGTTTCAAGGTAATCGTCTTGGACACAATGTCCAACGAGTTGAGCATGTAGCCAGTACGCAGTTTGAGGTGTTTGATCAGTCTTCACTATCACATCTGCACGCTCACCTATTTTATTTGTTAAAATTTATATTATTAATATTATTATGTTGTTGTTTTTTTTTATATTTAGTTACCTATAGCTAAAGTGATGATTTTAAGATTATGAGGATTAATTGCTGGAGATCCATCGAGTGAAAGCAATTCAAATTCATGATTCTCAAGTGAAAGGGATATGGGACATCCTTTGCCCCCTCCAGCGTTTATAATTCGTAGACGATGACGTAATCCTGGAGCAACTTCTGGAAGCCGCGGTGCCAGATCTCCCTGACATAAAAACAAATTTTATTAAGAAAACTAATCTAATTCCATATACTTTGAAAACGCTAAATTTAAAAACTTTTTTTAAATCTCAGTATTGTTGAAAAAAGACAAATTGATGTCTGAAAAAAGTCCTATTATGAGTGAGAGAGGAATATATCCGAAGATATTATTAATTATTAATAAATATTAAGTTGCAAAAGGAAAAGGAGCAGGAGCAGCCAAAAAAAAATGAGGCCTTGGAGATTTAACCCATCATCAGTCTTTCAAATTGAGGATGTTCAGTGAGATTCATTCTCACTTTAATAAGTTGAAATGGAAAACTCGCCTATAATAATATTGTACATAATGAATGTATTGTGCCCATATGACAACTCCGGGACATACACAATTTAAAAGACTGATGATGGGAGAATATAGTTTTCGCGAACGTCTCGATAATTGTTGAAAATCTCAGGCTTCATTTTTTTTACCTGCTCCTGCTTCTCTTCCTTTTGCATGAATCAACAGCCTTCATTGATTTAAACCAGGTTGTCGAGGAGGCATGTGGCTAAAAGGGATAAACTTCAACAAAACTCGGTTCGAGTCCAGCTTGCCGCAAATAATTCCAACATTGTTGATATCTCCTCTTGGCTAGGAAAGTTGGAGAAAAGTTGAAATTTTGCTGGGACAGATCGTTGAGGTTATGGATATGGAGAAATTATACACCAGCGGTTGCTTTCCACAATTAAAATAATTTATTTTGCAAATATTTCGAAATGCCTACGCAATCCATCTTCAGTGCATCAAATTACACATATGTGGAGCATTACATTACATTACACACATTTTAATTGTGGAAAGCAACCGCTGGTGTATATTTTCTCCATATTCATATCCTCAAGTACAGAGGCGTACCGAGGCAGTTGGGGGCCTGGGGCGGCACTAGAAGAGGGGGCCTTATAATGAATTTTTTTTTTTGGGGGGGGGCTGCTCATCTTTAAATATCCCTCTTCTCCATACATAAAAATATTTTTAAAATACCGTATATTCCTGAACCCCATGAATATATCGGGGCCTCTCGAAGAGAAATTTTCATTAAATTTTGTTTTTACTTGTGCCCTGAGGGCCCCAGGGCCTCTCAAAGAGAAATTTTCATTAAATTTTGATTTTTTAACAAAATTTTTCGGTTTTTATTTGAGCCCTGAGGGCCCCGGGGCCTCAAAAAGAGAAATCTTCATTAAATTTTGTTTTGCCCTCGGGGCATGGCGTAGAGGTTAGCGTGCTAACCGCGTATACCAAACGTCGCGGGTTCGGACCCCAGGCAGTCCGATGATTTTATTTAAGCCAATTGGATACCAAATGGCTTAAATAAGAATGCCTGGACCCATATATGTATATTTATATAATAACGGTTATCGTCTAAAGTCTTAAATGGCCTGAGTTGCCGAAAAGACTGTGTGAATGTGTGTGTGAGTGTGAGTGTGAATGAGAAAAAAAGTGTGAATGTTTAAAAAAAAAAAAAAAAAAAAAAAAAAAAAAAAAAAATTTTGTTTTTGTGCCCTGAGGGCCCCGGGTCTTCTCAAAGAGAAATTTTCATTAAATTTTGATTTTTTAACTAAATTTTTCGGTTTTTACTTGTGCCCTGAGGCCCCCGGAGCCTCTCAAAGAGAAACTTTCATTAAATTTGATATTTTAACTAAATTTTTCGGTTTTTATTTTTGCCCTGAGGGCCCCGGGGTTTTCAAAGAGAAATTTTCATTAAATTTTGATTTTTTAACTAAATTTTTCGGTTTTTACTTGTGCCCTGAGGCCCCCGGAGCCTCTCAAAGAGAAATTTTCATTAAATTTGATATTTTAACTAAATTTTTCGGTATTTATTTTAGCCCTGAGGGCCCCGGGGCCTCTCAAAGAGAAATTTTCATTAAATTTTGATTTTTTAACAAAATTTTTCGATTTTTATTTGAGCCCTGAGGGCCCCGGGGCCTCAAAAAGAGAAATCTTCATTAAATTTTGTTTTTGTGCCCTGAGGGCCCCGGGTCTTCTCAAAGAGAAATTTTCATTAAATTTTGATTTTTTAACTAAATTTTTCGGTTTTTACTTGTGCCCTGAGGCCCCCGGAGCCTCTCAAAGAGAAACTTTCATTAAATTTGATATTTTAACTAAATTTTTCGGTTTTTATTTTTGCCCTGAGGGCCCCGGGGTTTTCAAAGAGAAATTTTCATTAAATTTTGATTTTTTAACTAAATTTTTCGGTTTTTATTTGAGCCCTGAGGCCCCCGGAGCCTCTCAAAGAGAAACTTTCATTAAATTTGATATTTTAACTAAATTTTTCGGTTTTTATTTTTGCCCTGAGGGCCCCGGGGTTTTCAAAGAGAAATTTTCATTAAATTTTGATTTTTTAACAAAATTTTTCGATTTTTATTTGAGCCCTGAGGGCCCCGGGGCTTCTCAAAGAGAAATTTTCATTAAATTTTGATTTTTTAACAAAATTTTTCGGTTTTTATTTTAGCCCTGAGGGCCCCGGGGCTTCTCAAAGAGAAATTTTCATTAAATTTTGATTTTTTAACAAAATTTTTCGATTTTTATTTGAGCCCTGAGGGCCCCGGGGCCTCAAAGAGAAATTTTCGTTAAATTTTTTTTTTATAAATATATGGGGGCCTATGCCGGCTCGGGGCCTGGGGCGGACCGCCCCCCCTCGGTACGCCACTGCTCAAGTAGGAGAAAATTTCACCCCACAGACACCAAGAGCCCAATTTGAGGTGGCCTAAGTGACTTAAAAATGGGGATGACTCCAACTTCGCTAACCCGGGACCTGCCGAGAGGTACCGAATAACTGGGAAGGAGCACCTCATAAAATCCATCCATACTGGGTTGTCAGGTTCATACATATATTTACAGTATAATACATATTTAATTAGTCATTATTACCTTTCCGCTGAGGCCATTGATGAGGAGGGCAGGCTGAGGACCGCCTAATTGTGACAGCATGACTAGAAGCTCGTCAGTATCGTAGAGATCTCTTTGAGGGTCATTGATGGCAGGTTGTCTAACGATCAGAGCTCCTGATAGGCCACCGCTTTCTTCCAATCCTCCTGCTACACCACACAATTTATCTTCACATTCTCTATTCACTTTTAATTATGATTGTTGACTTATGTTACTATAATATTAATCCTCTTTGTTAGTATGTAAAGTATGGAGATACCAGAGTGAATCTCGCTCGGAAAACAATTTTCCTTTTTTTGTCTATTTGTTTTAATAAAAAATTAACGTGCCTCCAATCTAGTCCACTTTCAATAAACTTTGAACTTGGTACATAATCAAAGGCAGAAATTAAAAAATTAAAAGATTTTTTTTTTAGGAGAGAGGTAAAAAATACATAGCTTATATCTTAAAAAAAAAATTAATAACTTATTTATTCATACATCTAGAGACTACAAAGGAAAGAGCTACTTTTGAAAGCATAGAATTTTTTTTTAATATAATGAGTAAATCGTATGACTTAGAGCTAATGGCCGAGAAATAAATAATTTTATTTTTTGAAGTCTTTCCTGACATCTGAGGTCATTTAGAACTTATTTATTCAAATTAATTGGAAACCTATTATATATATTATAGTACTGTATATAATTCAAATTGATTTTGATGAACAGGAAGCAAACTCTAGAATAAGAAGTGATATTTCTATCTCTATACTAGAGCTCAGAACAAAAGGAGATTTTGCATTAAATTTCTAAAAAAAAAAGTTGTCCATTCCGTCAATTGGTTTGGCCTCACAAGCAGAGCCAGCATGTCCAAAACAGTAGTTCACACTGTATATAATTCAAATTGATAGAGAATAAAAAAAATTTTGTATTTTTCTTCGTTTGTGGACAGTAAAAAATTAAAGGATACATTTGGAAAATTCAATTATCATATGGACCCTGTTATGCAATGGGGTGTCAAAGACCAAACATCGAGTTTTGAGAAAATCAACAATAAAGTTTTTTGTTTACATTGGATTCTATATAATTTTTCTTGTCAATTGTGCAAGTAACATTAAATATAAATTTTTTTAGGACATATTTCATAAAAAATACTATTAATTAAAGCATTTGAAACAATATTCCGTGCTTAACTCAATTTTGAATTTTTTGGTCTTTGACACACCAATGCATAACAGGGTCCATATATAAATTATAAATTATAATAAATAGCGTGTTAATACAAATTATCAAAATTTTTATTTATTATTTTGACAGAATTTATTTATGATATCACATTATAGTCAAACTAATTAGAATAATCAATACAGTGTCCTAAAATCTACCATAGTCTGCCAGGTGAAAAAATTAAATAGATCCAAAAATTCTTTTAAAAATAACAAACACATCAATCAATAACACTTTATTTTAAGGTGTCTGAGACGATTTGTATTATTAACTCAAATTAATTAATAAATTCAAATAAATTTTAATTGCTCTGTGAGAGCATGACCCAGGGGCGTATATAGAAATTTTTTTCGGGGGGACCTGAACTCAAAAATTTTTTTGCGGAAAAATTTTTTTTAAGAAACTAAATTTTTTTTCACGCGAAATTTTTTGCGGAACATTTTTTCTTTTGCGGAATCAAAGTTTTGCACTCTGCGGAAAAATTTGTTGCGCTGATGTCTGTATATCCCTATATATGTATATGTGTTTGGGAAATTTCGGGGGGGGGCCGGGCCCCCTCGGCCCCCCTTATATACGCCCCTGCTATGACCTTTAGAACAAAAAGTGAGACATAACAAACAAAATTCTGCAAAAGCAGATCGAAAAATAATTTTAATTCTAAATAATTATTTTCAAGATAGAATTTTTATTTAAAAATGAAAGTGATCTCTCTCTTTTAAAAGTGGTTTAATTTATTGAAGAATAATAATTTTATCGTGACTCACCAGTGAGAACCTGCCAGAAATGAGTTCCAGCTGCTGCTGCCCGTAATTTGTATTGGAAAGTAGATCGACTGGAAATGGGGCATTGGGAGACCATAGGAGCACCGTCCATAAATGGTGTCTCATGAACTGTTTGTCCATGCCAGTGGACATTGGCCTCCAAGCCAGGAACACCATTCACGACATCCACCACGAGGATGTCATTTTGGCAAACCTAAACGGATTATTTATTTCAATTATAAACAATAATATTAATTCTTAAAATATAAGTGTAATTAATGTTCAAATGATTCAATAATAAATTAAAAATTTCAACACCTTTCCAATAATTAGATAAGCTTTGGGATTATAAATAAGTGCAGTAATTTGTCAGAAAGGGTGGAGTTAAGATAGAGCTAGTGAGGTAAGATAGTCCCCTCTAAAACTCCCTAAGCACGATAGATGTGCGTGTCTTTTATCAACCAATCTTTAGATGGACGTTCCCCACTCTGTTAAGATTAAGTTTCAAGCCAAGATACAAGTTTCGTTTCATCACAAAAAAAAAAAAATAAAAAAAAAATAAAAATCCATTTGGGATATTAACTTTATATAACTTAATTTATATTTTGTATCTGTTAAATGTATTGTAATAATAATTAATTAACAAAATATATTGTGAATTGCAAGGTAGTGTTATTCAAGAAAATTTGTATTGGTAAAAGGAGAAAATTAAGAAGTTAAATTCCGATGAATATTTATTTAAATAATTTGGATACCAAATGATATAAATAAATATGCCTGGATTCCAATATCTATCGTATTATTATAATGAGTAAACTTAAAGTCTATATGGACCATGTTATGCCTGAAGAAACCAAGCGCCATTATGATCTAAATTGAGATAATACCGCCATCTTGTAGGGAGAAACAAGATCTCCTTTTTTATTTAAATCGCAACATTATTACTCTGTTCACATTTTTTTGTATAAAACAAGAAGTCATTGCTATTGGATTTGTTTACAATTGTGCAAATGGAATGGTCTTTATCTCAGATTTAGGTTAATGGCGCTTGGTTCCTAGGTGCGTAACATGGTTCATATGGCTTAAGACTAAATAAAGAAGTTACATTTTGTTATATTTATTTAATTTATTTAATAGGCCTATATAATAAAATAAATTTTAATAATAATAATAATAATAATCAGTGGCGTAGCTAGGAGTGGGCGAAGTGAGCCCTCGTCCACGTCCTTGCACTTAAAGGGGCTTCGCGATGCCTCTTTAAATGCGATGTCATCAGACTTAAAATCCACGTTTATTTTTAAATTAAATAAAAACTTAAAAAATATTGGCCACACTTGTCACAGACTGGCTACACAGCTTTGCAAAACGTTTCTTTACACGCATAGACCCTACTTCATACAAAACAGTGAAGGTGGTAAACATTTTGGAAAAAGGGAGGATTTCAAAAATTCTAGAAGTACCGGTAGGTAGTTCAGACTGTTTCAAATGGTATTTCAATGAAACTTGTAGTATTTTTTTTGGATTGAAGTACCATAAAAAGCCGAAGAATAGTTAAACCGAAAATCAAATTCTTTTATTAATGATACTCGTAACAACTATGAAAGCCTTAACTCTAAAATAGAAAATTTGATCGTTTTTAATAAAATTCTTTAAACAAATAATCACTAATTTGTGTTTACCATTAAATAAATATCAGAAAAAGGCATGTGGTTAAATAACAAAGCAGAACAAAGAGATGACGGGCCGAAATTATTTGTCCCGTATCGGCTCTTTTTTGAGCTTCCGATCTTATTTTGCCAATCTCCAACCCCCCTCCCCCCTTTATTATTTTATCTTTATTTCCTTGATAAAATATTCTGCATATTGCTTATATACAACATCGGATTTATGCACTGGTGAAATGGAAAATTTATTTTTAAGAAGTGAAAAAAAAAGGATAAGCTCAAAAATAAACATGAATAATCAAACTTCTCCCCTAGTTAATAGGCATTCAATAATCATGTTGAGAAAGACGTTATATAATTACAAGGGGTTCTTGATTAGTGGCGCCCCACGTGTCAATATTGGAAAACTTTCCTTGGCTCTTTTTATTATTTTACTAGTAAATATGTCCTTCATCACTCAATGAATTATTTAAAAAATAAAAAGGGCCGTACCGAAGGACTCAAATGAAACTGATTAGGCTATTAATTAAGATTGTGAAAAGCAGTGACTTGATAAATTCAAGAAGGCGACTTATTTACATTTCTTCATTTCTTTTGAAGTAAATTCTTCTTGTTTTCGACAGCTCAGTTTAAGAAAAGCGAAAAATTATACAATCACTGCCTATTAAAAAAAAAATGGTCCTCGGACTTGGAGTTGTTGGTAGCGCTCCCTCCGAACCCAGGCAATCCGATGATTTTATTTAAGCCATTTGAATATCAAATGGCAAGTCACTGCCGAGCGCTCCAGGCTGATGCTTCCTATACTTTACAATATTACCATATATGACAGGGACACTTTAAAAAACTTTCATTGGCACTGAGGATGGCAACCGTTATAGTTACCGAAACGTCTGCTTAGAATAAAAGTGTAAAGGTGTTCGACAACGCTGGTTTTATTCCTCCCGACTCCAATCTCACATACCCAGCATACAATTTAATTTATAAAAAAAAAAATCGATTTAATAATTGAGACTTTTTTTTTTTTTTTTTTTAAAAAATCACTCCTTTTTCTCATCCACACCCCCACCCACACACACATCCACACCTTCTTCTCAACATCTTAGTCTATTAAATATTTTAACAACAATTTTTATAATAAAAAAATAATTTGGGGGTTCAGTTATTTTTATTTCACCCTTTTGTAACCAAATGGCTTAAATAAAATCTTCGGACTGCCTGGGTCCAAACCCGCGACTTTTGGTATAGGAGGTAGGCACGCTACTAATTGAGACTTAAATCTAAAAATTATCTCGCAAACGATGCCTATCCCAAGCTACCGCGGTCGAATTTTAGCGTTTTCTCGATTTAATATTTTTGAGAATAAATTCCGTTAAAAAGTTTTTAAAATTTGATTTTTACTTTCTCGTATAGAGAAAGTATTGTAATCGTAAAAAAATTCGACTTCGAGATTTTGATGTTTCTCCACGTTTTAGATCTCCCTGAGTCCAAAAATACCATTTTGGGCATTATGTCTGTGTGTGTGTGTGTGTGTGTGTGTGTGTGTGTGTGAACACGATTGCTTAGAAACCAAAGCAGCTAGATCGATGAAATTTGGTATATGCTCCTTACACTAAAATTGTAGATTTCTATCAACTTTTGGAGTAAATACGTCACTTAGAAGTAGTACTTTACCTAATAAGTTTTTTCAGAAATTTCGAAATTTTCAATTTTTTTGTTATATTATGATAAAATACTCAATTTTAAAAAGTTTTTATTCTTTGTTTGATATTTTCCCGAAAACTGAATAGTTTTTGAAATAATCACAGAAGAAAACGACATTTTTCGTTAATTTTGGAAAGAAAAATCAAAACAAAATCATACAGGTGTCATTAAAAAACATGTAGGCTATATATAAACAAATGAGTTTGTGACACACACCCAGATGTAATTCCAAAAGAATATACGAGAAAGTCTCGGGAAAGTCATTCCTCATATTTTTTTTATAAACCTTTTTTAGAATTTATTTTCATTAATGAGAAGAGTGATTTAAAATATAACCTGAATTGTTGGTCCAGGGATGTTCCTGTTGGCAGTAAGAAGTCGTCGATTCCGATAGCCATCAGCATAAACGCATCCCTCTTGGAAGCAATGACTAGAATTCGAAGGACAATCTCCGCAATTTAACCTAAAAAAGTAAACATTTTTAAAAAAATAATAATTACTAGAAAAAATCTGCACAGAACACAACTTTCTCTTACCTTAGGTAAGAGAAAATTGTGTTCTGTTATTTTATTTATTATTATTATATTCAACTCTCAGGGGGGGGGGGGTGCTTAACTTAAATATAAAATTTCAACCTCGTAGCTCTTTTCGTTGTTCTTAAAATGTATATCCATCAAAACCTCGTCATCGAATTTTTGGCATGAATCCAATACTTTTTTTTTTAAGGTCTTTTTTGGCTTCTAAGGCCATTTAGACCCCATCCCTATTTATTTCAAATGAAAATAGTTTCTCTATATAGATATTACATATATACATAGGTAAGAGAAAGTAAAAGAGAAATATTTACTTTCTTTAAAATATTACACTTGTTAAATTATATTTGACTTTTCCCAATTATATGCAATGATTTGGTAAAAATTTCAAAAATACTACTAGCTATATATTTATTTTATATAAGTTTACTTGTTTATAAACTTTCTAGTTTTTATTTTAGAAGAAATCAATTTTCACTAATACACCTTCCATACATATGAAATACACTATAGAGGTAGAGATCTTGCTTCTTTTGCTAGGGGTCAAGAATTCGCTTTCTGTCTAGAGCTGAGTTTTTTTAAAATATATTTATACATGACCACTAGCGTAACGTTTTTTAGCTGGGCCCCCCGCAAACCTTTAAAGACAAATTTTCATTAATTTTTTTTTAATCTAAATTTTTCCGTTTTTACCGGAGTCCTGAGGGCCCCAGGCCCTTTCAAAGACTAATTTTCATTAATTTTTTTTTTGTTTCTAAATTTTTTTAAAGCCCTGAGGGCCCCAGGCCCTTTCAAAGACAAACTTTCATTAATTTTTTTTATCTAAATTTTCCGTTTTTACCGAGCCCGAGGAGATACAGTTTTTGCCCGCCCGGCCCGGGGCCCCCCATTCGGGTCGCGGGGGCGTACGTTACGCCACTGTACATGACTATCAATTAATTTAGAAAATAGGATGAGGGTGTAAACGGTCTAAGGAATATGAAAAATTTTGTGGACTTTGCAAAAATCTTTTATCCCGGCATGAGAAATTGCTGGCACAGGGTGGTGTGGTCCATTTGTATTCTCGCTCCTTGAATGATATAAATATAGTTTAATAAAAAAAATAAATCTGGTCTCTCGGAAAATAGAAAATTAAGAACGGCTTATATAAAAAAGCTTTTAGAGTTTGTCATTTTATAAACAATAGTCCTGAATGAAAGCGTGTGATATATCAACCCCTGTATTTAATAGGCTAAAGTGAGAGAAGTGATGCAGAAGAGTATTTTCTTCCAAACAGAGAAATTCTTACATTATAAAGGATAAAGCTATTCTCCATTTATCAAAAAATAAATGAGAGAGAGTCTCGGTAGATGAAAGGAAAAGTTCTTTCTTAAGACCTGTTTAACTTTGCTTCGTTTAATATTATACAGAAGAAGAAAGAAGTCGATGTTATTAAATCTTGTTAACACGGCGTTTTTATTTTTTGCCAACTACCATTTATACATTTTAATTTAAATATTTTTATATTTTAATTGTAGGACTATATTGATATATTTTTCCATTATAGTGGGAAATGGATGGCACTCCCGTTTCTGTTGACAATGCATTTAATCATCAAATCAGGGAGGAAGTTTTCCATTTAACTCGAGGGCGTGGACAAGAAATTTGTAGAGAACAAAATTTCAAAAAAAAAAAAATGACAAAATATTTCAAAGTTTTTAATTGGTCAAATTTGTCAATTTTTTTTTCTTTTTTGTTAATTTCAGAATTTTTAAGTGTTAATAGTTCCTTAGTTAAAAAATACAATATTTTACCAATTGACAGTGAATTTGCCAACTCAAAGAGATCAATTTGCAGGCAGGGCCGTACCGGGACAGTTGGGAGCCAGTAGCAAATCCAGAGATGAGACGAAGAGTGGCGCTCGCCCCCCCCCTCCCCCGCCCCAGGCTCATCAAGCCTTCGACGCCCCTCGATACATATCTATGTATATATAGTATAAGCACACAAATGTTTTCATATTTGGGGGGCCTATGCCGACGTGGGACGTGGGCCAATTTTTTATTATTTAGAAAAATAAAATACAGACAAAATAAAAAAAATATTTGGGGCCTATGCCTCCAATCAATTTAAATAAATAGGGTCTAAATGGTCTCAGATGCCGTAAAAGCCCTTAAACAAAAAAAACCTTTTTTTTTTTTTTTAATCTGGTGTGACTGGCGCACAGCATACAACTTTCTCTTACCTTCGGTAATCGAAAGTTGTGTACTGTGCTTGTCACACCAGATTTTTTGTGTCGACATATATTTAGTTCCCGACAGTACGGAACATTTGAATTCAGATGTAAAATTTATAAGTATGGGAAAATATTTATATTTTGTTACCATGGCAACCATTTCTCCTATCTTCCCTATGAAATACAAGAGTAAAGTGGTCTTCAGAAGATTTCAATCGCAAAATGAGAATATACATTTTAAAGAGCATCTAAAAAATAATTGATTTTTGAATTTTAAAAAAAATCGTTGGAGCAAATTTTGAGAAAATCGAAAAAAACTGAAAAAGTACATCAGTAAAGTACTAGTAATCTTTGGCCGATTTTGATTAAAAGCTTATTTTTCCGGTCCCGGGGGTGTTTAATTTAAATATAGAATTTCAACCTCGTAGCTCAATTCCTTCATGCTTAAAATTGAACACAGACACACCCACCCACCCCCCCCACACACACACAGACAGACCATGTCGCGAAAACCACTTTTTTGGATTCAGGGGACCTCAAAACGTGAAGATCCATCAAAATCTCGACATCGAATTTTTGACATGAATCCAATACTTTCTCTCTATATATATATTACATATATACATAGGTAAGAGAAAGTAAAAAAACTGATTACTTTTTAATTTTTTAGTTATTTAAATGGAGTCATTTCCTTTCAAATAGAACAAAATTTGACAAAAAAATAATCCCTTTTAATTTTCTGAAGTTTTTTTCATAATTTTATGTTAAAAAAAAAAAAAAAAAAAAAAAAAACATTCCAGTTTAAAACAAAAAGTGATTTTTTCATTATGGAAAATTGTATAAAAAGGTTTTATAAACAAAAAATTTCCCGTTACTCCCCCTTATCTACTAAGGCTGGAGAGATACAATTTTAGCCATTTCAGAAAAATGCAAAACAATTTAATAAAAAATCTGGTGTGACTGGCGCACAGCACACAACTTTCTCTTACCTTCGGTAATCGAAAGTTGTGTACTGTGCTTGTCACACCAGATTTTTGTGTCGACATATATTTAGTTCCCGACAGTACGGAACATATGAATTCAGATGAAAAATTTATAAGTATGGGAAAAATATTTATATTTTGTTACCATGGCAACCATTTCTCCTATCTCCCCTATGAAATACAAGAGTAAAGTGGTCTTCAGAAGATTTCAATCGCAAAATGAGAATATACATTTTAAAGAGCATCTAAAAAATAATTGATTTTTGAATTTTAAAAAAAATCGTTGGAGCAAATTTTGAGAAAATCGAAAAAAACTGAAAAAGTACATCAGTAAAGTACTAGTAATCTTTGGCCGATTTTGATTAAAAGCTTATTTTCCGGTCCGGGGGTGTTTAAGTTAAATATAGAATTTCATCCTCGTAGCTCAATTCCTTCATGCTTAAAATTGAACACAGACACACCCACCCACCCACCCACCCACCCACCCACCCACAGACAGACCATGTCGCGAAAACCACTTTTTTGGATTCAGGGGACCTCAAAACGTGAAGATCCATCAAAAATCTCGACATCGAATTTTTGACATGAATCCAATACTTTCTCTCTATATATATATTACATATATACATAGGTAAGAGAAAGTAATACAAACAAATATATAATACAAATGAGATTTTCACTTTTTAACAATTACATAGACCGTGCTGACACATGAAAAATAAGTGCTTAATCAGACTAGATGTTGAACGCCTCATTCCCTCTCCTTTGGGGTTTTTTTTTTTTTTTAAAAGAAAACTTCAGCAACACTTTAAGCTCCCATGTAAACTTCTCCCTTAATCCGGCTCTGTTTACTTGTTAGACGTAACGGAACATTGCCCGAAGAGATCTTTTAAAATAAAAAAAAAATATAACATTACACTAGATGTTTTATTTAATAATAATTTTTAGTTAAATAATAATAGACTAATTAATTACGTCTATATAGGATATATAAATTAAATCGAGGTGAGATTGCGAATGGAATCCCTAAATACTCATTATTAATGGAAAGTATTATTTTATCTCATGTTTTTTAGAATAGGCAGAAGGGGGGGGGGGGGGTTTGTGAGAACAGTCACGACTTAGAAAAGGAACAACTGCCTTAGAGTTAGGCTAACAAACTCAATAAATCATCAAAGACGGAAGACTTTCTTTCTTAAAAAGGGGAAAGTTTCCAGACTTAAAGCTCTCAAATTCATTCAAGATAATCAAAATATATAAAACTAATAATTCTACTCTATTTTCTCTTAAAACCATTTCTATATTTATTCAGAATACAAATCAAATTTCAAAGAATTCTTGGTTTGTTTGTTTTTTTAAATAATTCACTTCTGAATTAATTTTGTATATCAATTTAGGCCATAATTTCTCAACCTTATTTTGCTAGAGCCCCCCCCTCCCCCAATCTTAATTTTACTTACCACTTGTCGCGAATTTAAAACAGCTATTGCCACGAATATATAATATTTAAACAAGTATAATATTATATTATAGTCTTAAGGATATGACCCCTATCCTATTTCTGAGTTTAAAATGAAGAATGAAAGAAGAATGTTTCAATGGAAGCAATTAAAACGCATGCTATGTTATATTGAGATTGATATCAGGCTGATCAGCATGAGTTAATATCAGGCTCGATTTTACTTAAAAACAACCGTAAATCGCCGCGTTCAGTAACATGAAACCTATTTCTCTTTTTAGTTACCAACATTGCTACAGTACTAAATGCAGGTGATAAAAACGAATACAATACCTACAATAACAAAAATTAAACAATATTAATTTTTACTTTACTTTAGTACGTGATTAGCGTGTATTTTTTTGACTTTTTAAGACTATATTTTTTAATCTGCCCCTTCTGCGCCATCTCGCTGCCCCCTAATTTTTTCTGAGTCTTCTACTGCCCCTCCCCTCCCCTAAAAGTCTCAAACGCCCACAAGGGGGTGTTATCGCCCACGGTAAGAACCTATGAGATAGGCTAATCGAATATCGTAAAAAATAACTAATTTATAAAAATTGAATATCGATAATATTAACATTTGCTTAAGACTTTTATTCCAATAAACAAAAATAAATTTAAATGGAAGTTTGTAATCCAATAACAACACAAAATATGTATATTGGAAAAAAAAAAAAAAAAAAAAAAATAATGTTTTATTGATTCGTTGGATGTAAAAAAAAGAGATGAAGTTCAAAAGGAATTTTTATTTTCATTTTTAAACAAATTTTATTATTTCTTTGCGACTGAGATCTTACGGTAGATAGATACTTAATTTTGTAGAGAGAAGGGAGATACTGTTAAAATCGATAGCAAACACATCCAGTAGCCCGGGAAAATGAGGTCTGACTAAACACATTGTAGCTCGAAATTTTCTAATTCGTGTAAAAGAGCGTTTCATAAATTACAAGTGAAAGCTTTTATATTGGATAAAAAAAGAGTGGAAAATTAAATTTGAAAAGAATCTAAATAATCAATCAACTCAACGGAAGATTTTCAATTTTATTTCATGAGCAAATGAATGGGGGTTGTTTGTATTTTACGGTAACTTGAATCATTTGAAAACGGAAACTAATCCTAATAAAAGCAGGGGAAATGGTATTTCAACCATTGAGAGATTAGGATTAAATTATCGTTAGCGGAAAACGGAAAGATTCAGGGTGGAAAAAGGTGTAGATTTAGCAATAGCAAAAAGGGATCCTCGCTCTTTTCCGGACTTTATTGAAAAAAACAATTGTGTGTGTGAATGAGGGAAGTCTTACATCTAAATAGAGCCTTGGTCGTGTAATTTAAGAAAATAACTGGGATAAATAGGCAGGAGTATCAGACTATACAGACCAATGAATTTCATTATTTGCATTTGGCTATGGCACAATTGTTTTTGAAAAGAAGTGTACATATTTATATTTTTTTTTTGCATGCTAATTTTGTTATTTAGGAAAGAATGAAGATGGCCATTTTTATTTAATCAAATATACTGTAATAAATAAATATTAGCCTACGCTCAGGGGGCCTACATCTTGTGGGTACGTGAATGGCGACCATGAGCTGGGACAGACAGTCCTTCAGTTCTTTGTATGTCTGTCTTTCCATCCTCTTTTCAACAGGCGTCAGACCTTGCGACGGGCCGGCCTGTCCTATTTCTTTCGGTCGCAAAAACGCATGATAGGGTTGGAGGGAAAAAATGAGGCCAGCCGACCCCGTATCGCGGGAATAAGGCGATGCCAGAAGAAGAGGAGTTGGATTCCAAATGGTATAAATAAATATACCTGAACCCTCTAATAAATATCGTTTCTGAATACTGTATATCGTTAATAGACTAACAATTGTGAGTGGCCTAAGATGCCAAAGACTTAAAAAAAAACAAACATATGATTTATAATATGTAACTGAATAAATTGATAATGCTTTTTCATCTTTATTTTCATGCAACATTTTACTTTATTAAACTAAAACACTTATAATCAAATATTAAATATACTTTTTTGGAATTTTTTTGCTTGAAAAATAAAATGGCCATATTCCGAAACGTATCGATTGATTGATTGATTGTAAAGCAAAGGGATGCTTTTATTTCTGACTATTTCTGCTCCTTTCACTATTCAGGGAAACTATGCCAAAATAAAACGCGCCGGGTGAGAGGTCATTTTTTTTTTACATAGAAAGTGATCTTCTTCAATCCCTCAATTTTGAAACAATTATAATAATTAATCAAGCCAAAGAAAATTCTAAAAAAAAGTGTTATAATTTAATAGAATAAATGTTCCGGTCCTTGAAAATAAAGATGAAAAGCATTATTGAAATCAATTTATTCAGTAACATAGAATAATTTCTATGTATTATATTTGAATAAATCAAATTTAGAAGTTTATTTTAGATTTAATTTTTAGGGGTAAATTTTTTTCTGCTTGCTGGGTCCCGAATCTAAATTCTTCTACTTATTACACTATTTCTTAAACTGTGGCAAAATTAAAGAGAACTTATTAGGTGAGAAAATCAATAGTTAACAGGCTTCGCGTTGATACAAGGAGATGCTGCTTAACAAGCTTATAAGCTACGATTTCTTTATAATATAATGGAAATAAAATCCTTGAGAGGAGTAAAAAATGTCGCCTGCAGTCAGGGCTGCAGACAGACTTGACGGGCCCCGGAGCTACTTAATAATACGGGCCCCGACACGCCTAAAAGTTTTTTTCTAGTTTGTAAAAGGCTATTGTGGCCTTCATAACGAAAATATTTTGTGTGTATATGTCTGTGAACAAAATATCTCAAGAACGAATAGAGCTAGGAGGTTGAAATTTTATATTTAAGTTAGGCACCCCCATGGGACGTGACACGAAGCTTTTGAACAAAATCGCTCAAAGAGTATTATTACTTTACTGATGCACTTTTTCAGTTTTTTTCGATTCTGTCCAAATCTGGCCAAATTCGTTGGCAACGATTTTGATTAAAATTCAAAAAATTTTTAGATGCTCTTTAAAATGTATATTCTCATTTTGCTATTAAAATCTTCTGAAGACCTCTTTACTCTTGTACTTCATAGGAAAGATAGAAGAAATGGTTGCCAGGGTAACAAAATATAAATATTTGTCCATACTTATAAATTTTACATCTTGAAAATCGAATGTACCGTACTATCGGAAACTAAACACGTGACGACACAAAAAATCTGGTGCGATAGTCACACCAGATTTTTCTCTATATATTTCATATATAGGGTAAGAGAAAGTAAAAAGTTATTTAAAAATTTGTCCAAATTCCCTAAACATAGGGTTACCACAATTTAATGAGGTCAGATTTGGACAGACGACTTCTGGGTGGTCTGGGGGTATGAAATTTTTTTTTTTAATTAGGCACTGAAATCTGCATTTTTAAGCTATTCTGAGTATTATGGGGCACCTATGTGCGACGCAGAGTAAAATTCCCCAATTTGGTCCGGGCCCCGGGGATATAGCCCCCCTCCCCCCGTCTGCGGCTCTGCCTGCAGTCATAACAAAGGAACTCAGATTTTAAATTTATGGAAGTAATTTTTTTTTTTAATTTACCCATTCTAACGCTCCCATGTTTAAAATCACCATTTTATGATTCCTTAAGATTTTTTGCTAAATTCTATTTAATCTATAAAGGAAACAATTTTTATTTTAGATATAAGTTCCCTCATTCAAGTGAGAAGAAACCAATTTCTTTCGTTAGTGACATGCATTTTATTGATGTTTAATCTATCAACTTCAAGATATAATTCAATTCATCATTCGAAATGGATAATATCATAATGCCACCAAACATTAATCAAAATTAGATATGAATGATCCTAATCTATTTACTGTATAATCGATTGGAAAATTAATGATATGGAGAACTATCTAGTACCTAATAATCTACTTCCGGGCTTTCATTGCAAAATAATATAGAGTCTAAATAAACATTGATGAATTTATAAAAAATATTAATATGTACCACAAGTCAATGTAGGAATTAATTATAAAAAAATAAAAATTAGTAGCGTAATGAAGATTTTTGTTTTTAACTATCCTGAGACGTGAAAAATATTATCAAAATTAGCTTGATTTATAAGCTTTTTAAATTAAAAAATAAGTATTATGGAGTTAATAAATTACAAATTTATTATAATTAAGGTGCGGCGCGGAGTAAAATTCCCCAATTTAGCCACGTTTTCGGATCTAAAATCATCTACTGAATTTTTTTTTTTTAAATTTATTCAAGATCTTTTTCTGCATCTAAGGCCATTTGGACCCCAGTCCTATTTATTTCAAATGATTGGGAGGCAATTCAAATGAAATAAATTTTTCACGTTTGGACGGGAAGCGAATACGAGACCCTAGGCACGACAAGCTAATGTCATCTCTCTGAACCAGGTGTCACGGGCTCTACTGAACTTTAAAAAATACATCTATATAAATATTTCCATTCAGATATTTATTTAGAAGGGGGATGACCACAAATTACGTAACGCCTTTTTTGACGAAATTCTAGTCTCCCCCCCTCTGTCACAATTAGTCACATACAAACAAACCTCCGTTAGAACTACCCCCCCCCCTGAAACCGAAACTTGTTTTAAACTTTTTCTTAAAATTCTCTATACAAAATTCATATAATTTTACCTTCTTTTTTTCTCTTAGAGAAGCCCCGGGTTCTAAGTCCCAATTAGTAAGCTTAACGTTTTGGCCAGATCCCCCCCCCCTAACGCGTTACGTAATATGTGGACGACCCCAAGAATATTTTGAGACACCCCGAGTCAAAACATAAATACATATTTAAACCTCAAAATCTTCAGTGAGGTTTTCGAGGGTCAGTTTAATTTTTTGGAGATTGGTTTCAACATAGAAAGTAATCCCAGTTTGAACCTCAAAATCCTATTTACGGACGGTTTTACAACTTTGAGGTTTAAATCAGAACTGCAGAATCTACAATTGGCCCTCAAAAACTTCAATTCATATAGAAATTATTCTATACTGATTTGAACCTCAAAAACCTCAAAAGAAGAGTTTTGAGGTTATAGTTTGGATTTCAAATCAATCGGTAATTCATATTTAAACCTCATTGTCTTTAAAGAGGGTTTTGAGTGTTAAAGTAGAATTACTTTCTGAGCGTCAAATAAAACATCAAAGGAATTGAAGCTTCTGAAGGAAGTTAAAACTTGATATTTGTTTTTTGACTCGGGACAATTTAAGAGTTCAAATAGAAAAGATAATTTTTAAGCTTCTTAAAATCTTTACTGTACATATATTCCATGTTAATGGAATTAACAGAATTAGTGAACTATACAGCAAAGGATCTATCATATCACAAGGGACATCCAGGTCATGCTCTCTGTCCCTTAGTTCAACATTGGAAAGTGAGATGCCATTAAGCGAGAGGATATGAAGTGAGTAATCATTAGAGAAGAGGAGTTTGGAATCATCGAGTCCAGTTGAAATGCTAAAGGGGAGAGGAATAAACGATGTGTGAGTGTGAAAAGGAGAAACGTGAGACGCCCCCACAGCCACTTCAGTTCTTTCCCTCTCGTAATCCTGGTCACCTAATTAAAAGGCGTTCATTCATTCACTCTATATATAGAGAAATTTCCATGACTTCTTAAATAATATTAAAATATACCTAAGGAAAATTGTCGACTAACATGTAAAGGAGTTTTAGGTCAATACTTTTCAGGCGATATAAAAAAGTTTAATGAGACTTGGGTGCATGCAAGCACTATTATTTTTTTTATATAAAATTATTAAGCATATTAGTATAAGAGAACTCTCTCTTTAAAAATTTCAATTATTATATTCATGAGATTAAAAAAAAAAAAAAAAAAATCTTAAAATGAGTTATCTCTCTTACCTATTCAAAGTTGAATAAGTTTCAAGATATATTTTGACTCTGCATATCATAGCAAGTTCCAGTGGGTCACATGGTCGCTCGCAGGATAGGAAATCTTGAGCTGGAAAGAGAAATATTTTTATTATAAAACTGTTTTATATAGATATACTGTATATTAAACAAGAACGGAACCACGCGATAAAGGCAATCCCCTCAAGGGGTGAAATGGGAGACACGCAGCCTCTCACAAGAGAAAAATATATTAATTTTCACCTGACAGCTCAGGTCAGCGCCCTTAGAGACGTTTCACCCCCTGTGCCGCAAGATCTTATGTGTGATAGTCGATTCACTTGAGATTTATTCAAGAAGGTCATGAGTTCACAAAGCTAAAGGTTGCATATATTTTTATTCTAATATATCTTCTTTATTTATAATAATAAGTTATGTTTATATTTAATTTAAAATTCTCATTCATTTTTTTTATAAAGATATTTTTATGAATATTCAAGTAGAATTTTAATTTTTAACCGAAAAGTAAACAAGAATGTTTACCAAAATGCTAATATATTTAAAATAAAGAAAAATACTAAAAGTGAATTTTGTTCGTTGCGATGTTAAAATCAAAAACAAATAAGCTTTATAAAACAAAATGTTTATTTTTACTCCATCATATTTATATAATGGGTACCCAACATTCATATAAATGTATCTCAAGCCAGGAGAAAAATTTAAAAAAAGATTAAATAAAAAAAATCATGGCGCTCTGATATGGGCCCTGTTACGCATTAGTGTGTCAAGAGCCACCTACCGAGTTTTGAGAAAATTAACAATAAAGTTTTTTGTTATTATATGTAATTTTTTTTTGTCAATTGTGCAAGTAACATTAAATATAAATATTTTTAGGATATATATCATAAAAAATACTATTAATTATAGCATTTGAAACAATATTACGTGCTTAACTCAATTTTTAATTTTTTGACACACTAATGCATAACAGGGTCCATATATACCAGCCATAGGGTAGATTTGAGATGTGATGCAAGCATCTATCGGGATCGTGGGCTTTCTCCACCCCTAATAAAACTAAGTGAAAATATTTTTCAGAGGGGTAAGCTCCCGAGTTACACTCCCAAAATTGAAAGCCTTCTGGGCTAAAACGGCCGAGATCTAATCGATATGTTCATTAAATGTTTTATAAATGTTAGCAGAAAAAATATTTATTTACAAAATTAAGTGTCTCATTATAAAGGAATTAATTTCTTTAATAAGTTTTTTTTGAGAACTTATATTTGAATTAAGTTTAATATGATTCCATTAGTTTTAAATGGATGAAAAGCTTAAATTAATGAGACATAATATTTGTAATGTTTTATGTACTGTAGACAAAAGGTATTCATTAAATAAATTGACACTCGAAAATGTGTAATTTATCTTTTAAAATTAAAATATTTTTGAGTTATTTAGATACAAAAACACTTCAAACAGATTTATTACAAAAGGCTTTTAAAATATTATTCTCTAGAAGACAATGTTATGAACAAAAACGAGGATCTTGACAGGGAAAGAGAAGAATTGAAAAATTGGCTGCTTTTTATTTTCACTTATTTTTTATTTTTTTTTTTATAGTGATCCTTGTATTTTTTTGACAAATTCATTTTCTTCACAGTTTTTATTCATACATCCGATTTAAGACCAGTTTTTGGCTCACCTTTAATGTTTTATAAATTTACAAATTTAGGGCTATTTTAATTATGTTTGTTTTTAGACTACTCATTTATTTATGTAGGCCTATATGGTATTGATTATTTAATTTTATATGTGTTATTTATTTATTTGGATCCAATTAATTATAAATTGAATTAATTCAACATGGGAATAATTTATTTTTTGTCGCTTTTTTAGGTCACATATACTTTTTACTTTCTCTTACCTATGTATATATGTAATATATATATATATAGAGAGAAAGTATTGGTTTCATGTCAAAAATTCGATGTCGAGATTTTGATGGATCTTCACGTTTTGAGGTCCCCTGAATCCAAAAAAGTGGTTTTCGCGACATGGTCTGTCTGTGGGTGGGTGGGTGGGTGGGTGTGTGTGTGTGTCTGTGTTCACTTTTAAGCATGAAGGAATTGAGCTATGAGGCTGAAATTTTATATATAAGTTAAACACCCCCCGGGACCTGAAAAATAAGCTTTTAATCAAAATCGGCCAAAGAGTACTAGTACTTTACTGATGTACTTTTTCAGTTTTTTTCGATTTTCTCAAAATTCGCTCTAACGATTTTGATTAAAATTCAAAAATCAATTATTTTTTAGATGCTCTTTCAAATGTATATTCTCGTTTTGCCCTCAAAATTGTTTGAAGACCACTTTACTCTTGCACTCCATAGAAAAGATAGGAGAAATGGTTGCCATGGTAACAAAATATAAATATTTTCCCATACTTATAAATTTTACATCTGAATTCAAATATTCCCTACTGCCGGGAACTAAATACATGTCGACACAAAAATCTGGTGTGACAGCACAGTACACAACTTTCGATTACCGAAGGTAAGAGAAAGTTGTGTGCTGTGCGACAGTCACACCAGATTTTTAATACTACATCTAATAACGAAATGATCCGAGTTCAGGAAAAAAAAATTAAAGGTGTTGTTGAAAGTCCCTTTTTTCTTTGTATTCTTAATTCAATGAAAATAAAATTTTATTTTACAATTTCTAGAAGTTTAATTTTGATTTGCACGTAATCCATAGTGCAGAGGTGAATCTAACTAAAGTTTTTCTGGGTGTAGGGGTACGCTTTCCGTCCAAAGCGGGAAAAATTTATTTTAATTGAAGAGGATACCAAATAGATGCAGGCAGGTTCCGAAATAGACCTTAAACAAATTTAAAAAAAAAATTGTTTTGCACGATTTTTAGGTTCATATCATTTGTGAGGTTGCGTCTCGTCTTTAATCATTTAGAGTAGCCTAATATGAAATAAATCTAGGGGCTAGGTTTGTGAGATTATTTAGTTCTTAAGGGCAGAGATTAGTTGAGGTAGAGTGAGGTGACCATCTTTGTTAAGGTTTTTGGCCAAGTTTTTTTTTAACTTAAAAAGAATGGCGGGACTATGACGCTACTCCTAGCTTCGTGGTTTGCGCGAATTTTTGCTAGTTATGCTTTTTTTTTAAATATTTCTGATTCCATGAAAATGTACTAGGGTATGAACATGTTTTTGTAAATGAACATACATTTCTATTTATTTTTTATTTTAAGTTTGTTGGTTGTTTTTGTTTTATAAATTTGTATTGTGTTTGTTTGGACCTAGCCACCAAGGACTTGTGCCTCTAAGCGGTTGGTTAATAAACAATTTTAAATAATAAGTTATGAGTTTAAACATTTTTATTTTATTTTTTTTTTATTTTTCAGCTTCTGAGGCTATAAAGGCTTTAAACAGTTTCCTTTTATATTATTATTATTAAGGTATGTTTATTGGAAAAGTCATCAAATTTACTGTGTGGGAACCTCTCAGCCACAAAGTGGGGCTTAAATAATATTTGTTTTTATTCTTAATGTCATGGCTTCATGCCATGGAACAAACAAACTCACCAACACTAAATGACGCGGAACTAAGCGAAATTAATCGACCAGAGTTTAATAAAAGTAAACTTGGTTGTTTTAAGGGCTTTCTTCAAGAATCAACAACACAATGGAGAATTTAGCGAACAATTTTAATTGTTTAGGTATAAAGCCCTCAGGCCTTGGTGTAATTGCTAGCGTGCTGGCCTTTTATACCAAGGGTCGCGGGTTCGGATCACAGGCAGTCCGATGATTTTATTTAAGCCACTTGGATACCAAATGGCTTAAATAAATATACCTGGACCCCAAATATATATTTTAATAAAAATACGAGTATCGTTAATCGAAACTCCTCAACTAGGCTAATTTTTCGGCAAGGATGCAGGATGGGAAAAACAAAAAATAAAATTTTTTTTTTATTTTTCCCAAATGAGTTTAATATCCTGATATTTCAAAGGCACATGGGCTATGTGTTAACATTGTAATTATTTTCAGCTTCCTCTGAAGAAGAAGAGCCCCGGTCTTCGAAATATCAGGATATTAAACTCGTTTGGGGAAAATAAAAAAATTTTTATTTTTGTTTTTCCCATCCTGCATCCTTGCCGAAAAAAATTAGCGTCGTCTACAATTTTCTAGGCATCACTCATTAAGCTTCAATCGAGTAGCGTTAATGTCTTATATGGCATGAGTTGCCGAAAACTCTATGTGTATGTGTGTGTGTGTGTGTGTGTGTGGGAAAAAATGTTTAGGTATATAGAGGGAAAGTATTGCTTTCTTGTCAAAATTCGATGCCGAGATTTTGATGGAAATACATATTTCGCACAATACTTATTTATTTATTTATTATTTATTTTTTTTAACAATATTCCTCCTGGCTGCATGTGACCCCTGGTCAATATAGGTCTTCGGAAAAAAAAAACAATTTTTGTTGTCGGGCTGCTTGTAGACAAGGGCGGATCCAGAGGTGCTTCTCGGGGGGGGGGGGGGTAATCTGGTGTGACTGGTCGAACAGCACACTATTTTTTCTTAATTTCGGAAATTTAAAGGCGCAATCTGTACTTGTTTGCCAGAATATAAATGCAAAACAAATTTTTAACTATTAATTTTTATTTAAAATTTTACATTAAAAATAAATTTTTTTTCGAAAAAAAAGTATTTTTTTCAAATTTCAGTGGGGTAATTACCCCATTTACCCCTCCCCTTGCATCCGCCCTTGCTTGCAGATAGCCTAATACTAAAGAAATTTTAAATAAATTAAAGGAGTGAGCCATTCGACACTAAACGGGCACAAAATTCAAGTTATCTAAATGTTTGTAATTCCATTTTAGAAAATAAAAATGAAATTCCATGAAAGTAAAGAGATGGTAAACAATAAAAAAATAAAAAATTTAGATTATGTAAAGAATCTTAATAAATAAATTTTTTTTTCTGACCTAGATAATAGGAATTTTTTCTTCCTGTTCTAATCTGATAGAATTATTTTTAATTACTTTCAGGGGCGTATATAGAAATTTTTTTCGGGGGGGGGGGGGGGGCCCGAACTCAAAAATTTTTTTGAGGAAAATTTTTTTTTTAACAAACTATACTTTTTTTCACACGAAATTTTTTGAGGAACATTTTTTCTATTGCGGAACCAAAGTTGTCCATCCTGCGGAAAAATTTGTTGCACGGATGTCTGTATATGTATATATGTTTGGGAAATTCCCGGGGGCGGGCCCCCCCCTTAAGTACGCCCCTGATTACTTTTAATTTAAGAATAAATCAATTAAAGAACAAATATTTATTTGTTTTAAATTTAACTATGTATATATGAATAGGTGAATCTTTGTGAATTTTTGTACTCAAAAAATGTTTTTTTTTTTTTTTTTTTTTAATTAATGATTTTAAATCTTCAGAGTAATAAAATTATTCAAGTGCAAATCCCTTTCTCCCATAGAAAGTAAAATGATGTATATAAAAAAAAAACAACAAAAAAAAAGTTCTTTTCATTTCACTCTGACTCAGCTTGTTTAGATGTTGTGATGACTAGCCGAAAGTGCTTAGAATGGTCCAGGAGAGGATCTCAGAGCCCGGGAGATATCCTCCGGAAGAACTCACTTTCGATTGTGTACTCATAAGAGTCTGTTAATTCGGCCAAGTCACGAACTTTACAAAAAAACTTTTATTTTTACAAATAAATAAACAAATAGAAATCTTTTTTTTTTTTTTTTTTAATTCACACTTTTTTCTCATTCACACTCACACTCACACACATTCATACAGTCTTTTCGGCAACTCAGGCGATTTAAGACTTTAGACGATAACCGTTGTAAGTAATATATATATTTGGGATTCAGGCATTTCTATTCAAGTCATCTGGTATCCAAATGGCTTAAATAAAATCATCGGACTGCCTGGGTCCGAACCCGCGACGTTTGGTATAGGAGGTAGGCACTCTACCTCAGTGGCGTCATTTCAACTTTTTCTTGGGGGGGGGCAAATATTTTTTTTTTTTAAATTTACTTACAAATGGGTACTCAAATTTAGCCAAAACATATTTAATTTAATTAATTGTTTAATTATGTACAGTTTGTATACTCGTAGATGTATTTTGGAGCATTTTATTTAGAATAATATAAAATTTTATAAAAATCAGAGCCCTTGGGGGGGGGCAAACCCTGCCCCCCTGCCCCCCAAATGACGCCACTGCTCTACCTACTACGCCAAACTCGGGGGCAATAGAAATCTCTATTCATTCATTAATTTCTTGTCACCACAATCATTGATGTTAAGTGATGCCAAGCCCGGCGAAAACTCGGGATGGGTGTTCCCGATTAGGAGTGTTCGATTATGAAAACAAATTTATCGATTATGAAAAAATAATCGATTATTCCGATTAAACGTTTATTGAATCTAGACATACGAAAAAATAATCGATTATCGACTATGAAAAATAATCGATTATTGGATCCAGAAATTTTCTCTCTCGCGAAAATCATTTGACTTTTTTTTTTTTAGTAAAACGAAAATTTTTTTGTAAAATTTCCATTTTTTTTCTCTTCTGCGAAAATTTTCTTTAGTCTAATTTCCTTAATTTCCATTTTTTTCCTTCTCGTGAAAAATCATTTTATCTTTTTTTACTTTTTTAGTATACGAGTCTCATCCCGACTTTTCAAACGTATATTTCCCGAAAATAATAGAATATGAAAAATAATCGAAAAATCGATTTTTTTAAATAATCGATTATTTTGCACAGCCCTAATCCCGACCAATCAGCGTGTTGAACGTCTCCCTGAAGCAATCGATATTATGTATCAAAGCATTTATGTAATAAAGTTAACTACTGAGTGACCTCAGTTGCCGAAAAGGGTCTAAAAAAAATAATAATAATAATAATTTGTTAAACAAAAGTTATTAAAAAAAAAAAGTAAAATATTTTAATTAAAAGGTTTTTTAATATGAAGTTATTCAAAGTAGGCTTTTCTGAGTCATGGCGCTGTTGACGCGCTATCAGACTTTGTATTTCGTATGATTTGACATTTGACCCAGCTTACCTATAATTTCAAATCAAATAAAATACACAATATTATTTCTTCCCCGTTTGGTATTCAAAAATCTCGTGTAATAAATTTTTAAGATATTTTTTCTTTTAAAGGTATTAGATAAAAAGATATCGGATATCCCCAAAATAGCTTTAAGATTTCTTTTAAAAGAAAGTACTTACTCTTTATCCTCTTTTAAATACGCCCTTCTTGAGGTCAGAGATGTTTACTTTGTTAACATTTTCAATCTTTAAAGTCCCCTTTGAAGGTTTGATTTTATATAACCGGTATTGACATACAATTAAGGAAGCCGAGGAAAAAGCAAAGTCAAAGGCTAATCCTAGGACAAACGTGTTAGAAGATCACCGGTAAACATTATTATATTTTATTTAACCCCAGCGTAGCCGAGAGGATAGATAAATAAATATACCTAGACTCCAATATGTACCGTAATTAATATAAATATAATATCATTAGAGTTGGGAAGAATAAAACCAGCGTTGTTGAACACCTTTACACTTTTATTCAGGCAGACGTTTCGGTAACCATAACGGTTGCCATCTTCAGTGCCAATGGAAGCTACAATTAAAATTTTTTTTTTTTTTTTATGATGAGCGTTTAACATTTCTGCATTGAAAATTATATATTATACATTGTAATTAACTTACTTTTTCAAGGTGTCCCTGTCATACATGATAATCTTATATAGTATAGGAAGCATCAGCCTGGAGCGCTCGGCAAGTAATGAAATAATTTTTGGTTTCGAATTAGAATATTCTACTAGTTGGGCCTCGCTCCGGCAGATGCCGTCCCATTCACAAAAAGAAATTTTTTCAAAATAATAAATTAATGCATTTTTTAAAAATATTTTAACATATGATTGACATATAAAAAAAGGTTATTTTTATAAATAAAATATAAACATTAGACTTTTTATTTTTATTAATTTACTATTTATATATCTTCAATTTTTCATGCCAGGGTGTTTAAATAACTCGCAGTTACCCCAAGAATGTTAGATAATGCATGTTTAGGCCTTTGGTGTCTATTTGATGGTTAATGGCTCTTTCCTTATTTAGATATATAAAGCACTTTTCCAAAAATTCTCTTTTTTGCCTATTTTCTTCCCTTATAAGAATTTTCACGTTGTCAAAGTCGAATTCATGAAGAGTGTTAGTCGAGTGTTGCGATAGTGCGGTAGTTTACCATGCCTTTTTTGACGGATCTTTTGTGTTCCTCGACTCTTGTTTTAATTCTCTTTTCGTTTGCCCCACGTAACATCCATTGCAATCTTTGCATGTTATATTCTAGGTACGTGGGGCAAACGAAAAGAGAATTAAAAACAAGAGTCGAGGAACACAAAAGATCCGTCAAAAAAGGCATGGTAAACACCGCACTATCGCAACACTCGACTAACACTCTTCATGAATTCGACTTTGACAACGTGAAAATTCTTATAAGGGAAGAAAATAGGCAAAAAAGAGAATTTTTGGAAAAGTGCTTTATATATCTAAATAAGGAAAGAGCCATTAACCATCAAATAGACACCAAAGGCCTAAACATGCATTATCTAACATTCTTGGGGTAACTGCGAGTTATTTAAACACCCTGGCATGAAAAATTGAAGACATATAAATAGTAAATTAATAAAAATAAAAAGTCTAATGTTTATATTTTATTTATAAAAATAACCTTTTTTTTATATGTCAATCATATGTTAAAATATTTTTAAAAAAATGCATTAATTTATTATTTTGAAAAAATTTCTTTTGTGAATGGGACGGCATCTGCCGGAGCGAGGCCCAACTAGTAGAATATTCTAATTCGAAACCAAAAATTATTTCATTACTTGCCGAGCGCTCCAGGCTGATGCTTCCTATACTATATAAGATTATCATGTATGACAGGGACACCTTGAAAAAGTAAGTTAATTACAATGTATAATATATAATTTTCAATGCAGAAATGTTAAACGCTCATCATAAAAAATTTTAATTGTAGCTTCCATTGGCACTGAAGATGGCAACCGTTATGGTTACCGAAACGTCTGCCTGAATAAAAGTGTAAAGGTGTTCAACAACGCTGGTTTTATTCTTCCCAACTCTAATCTCACATATCCAGCATACAACTTAATTTAAATATAATATCGTTTAAAGCCTAAATTACTTATGATACCGTAAAAACAAAATTTTATTTAAAATTTGATGTAGACTCTTCAAGTTATATATGATCTATAGCTAAATTTGAAGATATGCGGTTTTAGGTGAAACATTTTAAACTGAGATTGTATTTTATGTGGAGTTTCATGGGTGTATAAGAGTAAAAACAACAAATGTAGATTATACTCGATATATTTTGGGTATTATAACACATACAAATACAACCTCAGATCTATAGATGTCACAGTGGACAGAAAAAAATATTAATATTATAATTTCAATCAAACATGAGTCATTTTAGTTTCTCTTGCATATATCGTGGCCTGAAACAGGTAGTGGCGTATCTCAATATTTATCATTTTTCAGGAGAGCTGTCTATAGTTCGTGTTGTTATATTAAATGTATAGATACGCAAAACCAAAAAACCGCCACTTGGCTGCAAATCCATTTCCTTAAGATTAATAAATAACAGCCATTTTACACTTTTGTTAATTTTATTGTACAGTGAGGGACAATATTAAGTACCACACATGCTTTTTCTACTTGTGATAAAAATTTGTTTTAATTAAAAAATAGTTTTAAAAAAAATATATATTTTTTTAATGGAAACTTTCATGATTTAAACCTAGAAAATTTACAATTTCTTTTATAAAAACAATGAAATAATCACAAGTAGAAAACACATGGGTGGGACTTAATATTGTCCCTCACTGTTCAAACATAATATAAAAATAAAATATATTTTTTGGTGTGGAGGTCACCTGGGCAGAGCCCGAGGCGGCCACATCACTGTCACAGGATGGCATATGTATAATATTTTTTAAATGTCTGGAATTTCTTCTTCTGTCATCGCTTTATTCCCGCTATGCGGGGTCGGCGGACCTCACTATTTCCCTCAAGCCCTATCATGTGTTTTTGCCACTGAGAAGGCTAGAACAGGCCAGCCCGTCGCACGGTCTGATGACTGTTGAAAAGAGGAAGGAAGAGGCAGACATACAAAGAATAGAAAGACTGTCTGTCCCAGCTCGGGCAGCACGTGGTCGCCATCCACGTAGCCACAAGATGTGGCCCCCTGTGCGAAAATGTCTGAATATAAGAAGTGTATTTAGAAAAGACACTTGAATATATTCGAAAATTAATTTCTTTCATTTGATACAGAAGAATTTAAAAGTTCATCTGTTAACAAGAAGGTCAATAATATATATAATAGAGATAAGATAATTAATATATTTTTTGCCTAGTTTAAAAAAAAATTTAGAAATTTAATTTAAAATTTTTTTAATTTTTTTATTTATTAACTTATAGAGGATTTGTGCGCTTTTTAAAATACTGAATAATTTATTTTTAGGGAAGAGAAAGAGCTTTTATATATAATTATAGTTTATGGAAAAGTTGCAGTAAAAACCATTTTATTATATAAATAACGAATGAATTTTTGATTGATGTTGAATAAAAAATCAATATCCCATTAACAATCCATTTTGAGGCCAGTGTTCATTATCAAAAAATATAAAAAATTCATAGGAAACAAAAGAAGAGCAAGGATAATAATTTTCAAAAAATAAATATGAATAGAGTACAGGATATTTGAAAAAAATAACATTTCATTAAAAAAATATTTAAAAAAGTAATAGATTTAATAAAACAAAAGAATAGGAATAATAAAAATATACTCACTAAAAAGCGAAACAAAAAGTGCATCCCCCTTTTTTATTCAAATCCTCGAAAGTCCTATAAATATTTATATTGTTTTATACAATCACTGAATTTTTTTCCATATATTTGTTTTAATAGATAAAAGTTTCTTTATTTTTGAAATTGAAAATAAAATCATTGAAAAATTATTTCTTTAAAAGAATTAAGACAAAGTGAATTACGAAGGCAAAACACTGAGCCGACAATCTAAAAATTATGAATTGTTTTTTGAAATTATTTAGTATAATAGCATTGTAGTAAAATTTTTGGGCAAGTTTTTTGTTACTAGGTCATGAAGGAAAAATATTTTTAAAAAATCGAGTCATGAAAAAAAAAAAAAAAAATTGGGAGGAAACTCATAAGAAGAACTACATTTCAAGAGGATGGTCAATCTAAAAATTTATTATGCTAAGATCAAAGAAAAAAAAATTTAAAAAGAAATAATGTGCACCAAAAATACTCAAAAAACCACGCTCTTCACACTTTTTTTAATTTCTTCCAATATGATGATTAGAATCGGTTGCAAAAAAAGTTTAATGATCGTAAAATAATATATTTCTTTAAAATTAAAATATATTCCAGACATACCAATTTGTTTTCCATATCATAGGACTTTGTAATTGAGAATAATTCATGCCGGTCGAGATCAAATTTTAAAATTGATTGATCATATCAAGGACATCGTTTGAACCAGACAGATCAGCGACAATTGATTTGTATTAAAAATATCAAAAACAATAAGAAACAGCAGATCAGAAGAATTAAGGGGAGATAACTTTACCAGGTAGAGGTTGTAACCAGAGGATGGCGATGACGGTGCTGACAAGCACTAGAACAATTGACACTCGCACACAGCAGCCGGCCTCCTGGCGTTCCATGGTCGGCCGCTGACTGAGCTTCGGCAAGAAGTCGGATCCCCCCAATCCCCTGATCCTGTTCCTGAAAGGAGGGAGAAAGTCCCCTTCCCCGGGAATATCACTTGTCAATTCAGCGAAAGTCAGTGCATGATTTGTCTGTCTCTATGGGAAGATACCAATCGAGACAAGTGCGATGCATCAACTCACTAAACAAATTTCCCTTTCGTTCATTTCTTCTTCGCGCTGGTCCGGCGAAGAGTATATGGGACAGCATCCAACAGAAGGCGTCAAAAATAAGATTTGATTATTTAATTCTTCAAAAGAAATCTGATTTGTTATTTCAACAAACAAGATAAGAAGTAAGGTTATTTGTCTGATATTATTATTCCGCTTTTCATTTCATTTATTCAAATTTTGTTTATTGTTACCACCAAATCAGACAATGTAATAAATGCCAAGGGAATAATGATATGAAGTAGAGTTTGAATTTGAACTTCTCAAAGGAATTCTATTGTAAATTTCACTAGTTCGACCCAGGAGACATCATTATATTATCGCTTTTGTTTACTAAAATACCAAGATTTAGTTGATCTTTGTGAAATTAATAAAGTTTTAGTTCAATTACTATTTATTTTTATGAAAAGAAAATGAAGGCTTCGAAAAAATTGGTGAGTAGGAAAATTCAATAATAATTTTTTTTATAAGCACCAAGAATGACAAAATTTAGATTAAATTTAAGGATTACGGTGTGGGTTTCAAGTGAAACATTTTGAACAAAAATTGTATTTATGTGGGTTTCACGAGGGTAAAAAAAGTATTAACACAAATTTAAATACAACCCGAAATATATCGAGTATTTAAATTTGTGTTGATACTTTTTACCCTCGTGAAACCCACATAAATACAACCTTTGTTCAAAATTTAGATTATTTATGGATATAAGGTTAAGTTATTAACAGTTAATAAACTAATCAGGGTTCAAGCGATAAAAAAATTTATTCCCAATAAATTGATTCAATTAAATTAAATAGAAAAAGGGAGTATAAATTAGAGAAAAAAAAATCTTCCAACTCCAATGAAATAAGAAATTTTTTTGAAGGGGAAGCAAAGAATTTTGTCATTTTGAACTTTATTTGAAGAAACTCTACCTCAAAAAAGTAAAACGGTTAGTCATATAAAAAAATGCCTCAGACAAAAATGGTAGAAAATTTTATACTCTACAACTTTTCTAATAGGTCCAAATCTCATTTAAGATATAGGAAACGAGATATTCGCGAAAAACTGATTTTCGTGACCTTTGACATTGTATATCGTGTGACGCGGACACGTGATTATATGTGACTTTTGAGACATCATTTAGAATGCCAAAATAAAGGTCCATACAAAAATTCAGCTTATTATCTTTCATTCCGAGGTTGACCCGTATTTTCACCTAATTTGACTGGGCTATTTTATCGCTTGGGACTCTCCAGTAAAGTAAATCTTATATTAAATTGAATTTTAAAATAATTTTTATTTTATTTTTAAGAAATCAGGCCAGGGTCAGGATGACGATCCTCTCTTGTGTTTTACTTTTACTTATGAATTAACATCCTTTTCCAAGACAACAAAACAACTCTTACTTTTTTTTAACCAGACAGATTTTTTTTTTTTTTTTTGAATTTGAAGATTTATCTGCATGCAAGGGAGACAAGTGGCTCAAATTTAGGACCGCAGGCTGGAAAAGTTACAATAACATAAATTTAAGAAAAAAGAAAACTTACGATTCAATTCACTTAATATCAGTGATTAAAATAAAATTAAGCCATGTTTTTATTTTATAATCACATATTGCGGAATATTTCAGTATTTATATCAAAGGCGTTAAAGATCAGTAGGTGATTATAAGAAAATAAATAAATCAATATTAAAAAAAAAAAAAACTCTTAATCTAAAATATTTCTCCTGATTAGAGTAAATATTTGCTCGTATGTAAAGTGAATTTTTTATTTAATATCAATAACAAAGTTTTTAAAATTTTTTTCTACAAACTAGCAACTAGCTAAAAAACAAGTTTACCTTGATTTTTTTTATACTTCCTATGTTTATTTAACTTTTTTTTAAGATGATATTTAAATCATATCTTGTGCCTTTAAGTAAATAACAGTAAATAAAGTAAATAACTTCTACAGGTATTACCATGGTCAATGCTCTGCCGAATTAAAATCAATTATCCCACCCAATGCAACATATTCACGGAACACAAGAGAGGCATCTTCCCAGCATCCCTATGCTGTTCAGATCACGACTAACAGAACAAAACAATTTCATTCTTCCTTTGTCCCCATGACCTCCCGTGATTGGAACAAGCTCCCTGCGTCTATCTTCCCCAAAACCTACAATCTTCAGACTTTCAAGTCTAACCTCAACAGGCATCTTCTCAGTTCCCGCAGTTGAGTTTCCCCTTTATGCTTCTCCTTTTGTTTTTATTTTCTTCCTGGCTGCATGTGACTATTGGTCATTATAGGTCTTCGGACCTTATGCACCCATTCCAAAAAAAAAAAAAAAAAAAAATAAATAAATTTATTGAAAAATTAAATTTATTCATACAAAATAATAAGAGCTAAATCGATATTCTAATTGAATAAAAAAGAAAAAACTAAATAAAAGTGAAGGAAATAACTTTCACAACGAGTTTTATCAAAAGAATATTTTTCATAAGTCACTTTGTTAATAATAAATGAAAGATCAAAACTCTCCCTATTCACTTTACTCCCACACATAAAAAAAAGACAAATAATTAATTTAAATTAAATCTAAAAAACTTTAAATATATTTGTTTTAAGGTCTTTTTCGGCAGCTAAGCAAGCTATTTAGACCCCATCTCTATTTAAAAATACATAATCATTCAGTAAAGAGGTAAAAATTTATATTCAATGGATGTAATTATATTATAAAAGAAGAATTTTGATCAAAGCAAAATTGTAAAGGTATACCTATATTCATTTTATTGAAAAAAAATTTGACAAAGGTAGTGTAAGTCAGTGGTTTCCAAACTTTGTGTCACAAAGCCTCCCTTAAAAATATTTAATCGAATGACGCTTCCCCCTCACCCTTCATTTTATAAAATAATACAAAAACAAAAATTTTTAATTCTAAAAAAATATAAATTTATATAAAATTTACTTTTATTTATAAAACTAGCAAATATTCGCGCCCTCAAACTAATCCGCGCCTCCCAGTTTGGAAAACGCTGAGTTAAGTTGTGTCTTGGACATAACGTTAGACATCTATAAAATCTCTCGTTCGATCCACTTTCCCCACATCCCCCCCTCATCCACTGCGTTTGCTCACTTGGCCATAAGGTCATCTCAGGGACGGACATTACGAAAAGGTAGCTATATCGTTGAGCTTCTGATTTTGAAATGGTAAGAAGGAACTTTATCACCCATTTGGGTCACGCTCTATGGGCATACTCAAAAAAATCTCTGAGTTTGAATACAAGCTTTGTTTACTTATGGACCATTTATATTTAGTAGCTGATGACAAAAAACATTTTCTAAAATTGTATTCTTCGATCAGATCCATACCAAATTATTTCTATAAGAGTTACTTCATTAGATTTATATAAAATAATCAGCTTCCAATTTAATATAAATTATTATATCTCTTCTGCCTCTATTGTCGAAAGACAACAATGAGCCCACATTAAGTAAAATACATATAGTAATATTTTATTTTTTATTTATTTTCAGAATACATAAAATAAAATAAATGAATTAGTGGTGCCTCAAACGAATTAAAGTTTCGAAAACCGAAGTCTGCGGGGGGGGTGTGATCAAATATATATAATATTATTATTAATATATATATAATATTTAATATTTAATCAAAGAAGAAAGAGAGAGAGAGCAAAGCAGGCGAATTGACTCCGTTAGTAAGAAATTCCGAGAGAAAATAAATATTGTTTCTTTATTACTTATTCAATAAAATAATAGTAGGTTATTATTCCTATAAAACCTATTTTCTTTTTACAGTGACTTAATTTGAATTTCTTCTAATTAGTAATTCACTAGTGACATTAGCATACTTAATGAATAAACAATTCTAGATTGAACATTGATTAAATGTTTGATTTTCTCAAATAATTTGAAAATCAATGAACCTGATTTGCTTACACTACACAAATTTATTATTAAAATATAAATTTAAATATATTTTTTAAATTTTATCATTGCTTCCTAGGAGATTAGGGGAGGGGATAAAGCATTTTGAATTATCTTTAATTCATGTTCAAATCTACCTTATTAATTATCCAACTTTATTATTAATTATCTAACACCTTCTGAGGAGGGAAACGGCATCCCACCTCAGTATACTCACATGAAAGTTATTGCTCGGATTAATCATAATTTTTTTTTTTTTTTTTTTTGAATGGGTGCATAAGGTCTGAGGACCTATAATGACCAGTGGTCACATGCAGCCAGGAAGAAAATAAAAACAAAAGAAGAACCATAAAAGGGAAACTCAACTGCGGGAACTGAGAAGATGCCTGTTGAGGTTAGACTTGAAAGTCTGAAGATTGTAGGTTTTAGGGAAGATAGACGCAGGGAGCTTGTTCCAATCACGGGAGGTCATGGGGAGAAAGGAAGAATGAAATTGACTTGTTCTGTTAGTCGTGATCTGAACAGCATAGGGATGCTGGGACGATGTCTCCCTTGTGTCCCGTGTATACATGTATGTTGCATTGGGTGGGATAATGTGTCAGTTCTGGAATAAGTGATTGAGAAAGAAAGAAAAGGTTCATTTGCTCTGAGGTAGTCGCCACCTAGAGCATAAAGAATTTTACAAATTTAAATAAAATATAATCTCCTCCTGCTAGAGAGAGAGTTACATAGGTTACTTATCTAAAAATGAAATTTTCAACAATTTCAATATATAGGCCTACTCAATGATATTTTGGAAAATTTTATTTTGCTTGGTTATAAGAGAAGGCTTTGTTAAAGAAATTCCTAACCTCCAAAAGTTGCTTTATATAAATTTTATCAAGCCAATTATATTTTGATATTGTATAAAAACACTATCTTGAATAAGCCCGTTAAATAAAGCTAACAAGTAAAGGAAATATGTGCAAAAATAAAATGCAACAAATTTTGACATTAGAATTTCTAAAAACAAGAACTTGTTCGGAGTCTTTTTGAAATTTGCACACGAAGATCCATTAGACACTCCCAGAACAGGTTTCTTAAGCGGGGGAGGGAGACTCAATTTGGATGATTTGATGGTAATCAATAAGAGAAAGTATATCGAAAGTTTAACATTTCTCATTATAAAACGAAGAATGAAGCGTAGGTCTATAAATAAATATTTAAATCCATCTGAAATAGAGGTTGGCATGAAATTTCTTTTTATATATTAATACATATATCAGAACTATAGAATTTTCCAAATTATCTCTCAAACTAGTGTATAAGGCAAACACATTTATTTAAGCCAATAAAAACTCTTAATTTCTAACAAAAATTCATTCCCAGTGAAGAGATCCCGGAAAATTTAATGAAAATTTGCTTTTGAGAGGACCCGTGCCCATCGGGGCTCGGGTATATCCGAAATTTAAAAATATTTTTGTGTATGGGCTATTTAAAAACGAGTTCGGGCCCCCTCGAAAAAAATTCTATATAACTGGTACGCCCCTGGTAGTCAATAAAGACCGTTTATATTGTATTAAAATTTATTTCACATTATTAGATATTATATAGCTCTACATAATGCACTCTATATTAATTGTAATAATGTATTTCATTCCTCAGAGGGTCATTTCTTGTGAGTACGTGGATGTCCGGAGGGTTTCTTAGGTTTTCTTCTTCGAATCTTTTCCATTTTCCCTCCCCCTTTTCAAGCATTAAGCTAACCCTCCTTTTCGCATCTATAACCTTCAACCAACCCCAAACTCAAACCAAGGGGATATAGTAAAGGGGAAAAATATGCAAACGGCCTCTTTCGCCTTCACCTCTATGGCTTATGTTCAATAAAAAATTATGTGCAAGAGAGAGTGATATCAAGAAAATCAAATTAGGGCAGTTTATCTATCTAACTTTAAACCTATAATTTAATTTTCATTATTTTTTTGCTTTCCCTTTTAACTCGGAATGGAATTAAAAAAAGTATATACTGTATATTCTCTCTTTCGATAAAACCACAAAATAAAAAATTCTCACTACAGAAACCTTGATTTAATAGAAAATATTGTTTTTGTTCGGAAACAAAAAAAAAAAAAAAAAAAAAAATCAGTGAAGTCTAGATTTAAACAAACGTTCCAAAACCAATAATATTATTTTTTTTTAATAAAATTATAATACAGTATTTTAAATATAAATTTTTTACAAAGCCAGTAATCCTATTTTAGGTGTCTCTCTGGCTTCATAGAAAATCCTTTTTGTTCTCGTCTCTTCTCTGTTATTTCATACTAGTAAATCAGCTACAGAGAAATTAATAAACTATAATATAAAGTAGTGAAAAAATTATCAAGCTACGATTTATTATGAGGGTACTTTTTTTTAAGTGAAACTTTTATTTGATCCTCTCAAATTTTTTCGCTCTTCTATCAGCATGTCGCATTACAAGCCGTGACGTCAAAGGCCGTGACGCTACAAGTCATGACGTCACAAGCGTTGACCACAAAAATAAGAAAGTTGAAATTTAATATATATGACGAATTATAAAAAAATAATTATTAAGGAGTCAAAAAAAATTCTAAGACATAGGCAGCCAAAATTATTTCTTTTATTATTGCCGTTCCAGGCTGACGTTTCGGCCACTGGTCTAGGCCATCTTCAGAGCCGGAGGCGAGAATAAATGAAAATTACAATTTCAGCGACACACATTCGCATGAATACATGAGCACTCATAGAACAACGAAAGAATGTGTGTCGCTGAAATTGTAATTTTCATTTATTCTCGCCTCCGGCTCTGAAGATGGCCTAGACCAGTGGCCGAAACGTCAGCCTGGAACGGCAATAATAAAAGAAATAATTATGGCTGCCTATGTCTTGGAATTTTTTTGACTCCTTAATAATAAATACTTCCAGCCACAAAGACATACCTCACAAAAAAAATAATAGAGAGATTTAATTATTCAATTTTTAAATTGATAAAATATAATTTTTAAAATAATTTAAAATTATTCAAATATTCAATTGCTAAATAAATATTGTTCTCAGTTTTTAACATGCGTCTTGATTTTCCATTATCATTCCATTTTTTACAATTATTAAGTTAAGCATCGTCATATATATTAAGTTAAGATTAAAAACGCGATTTTATTACCCTTAATTGAATAATTTTCTGAAAATTTTCAGTTGAACGCCTACGATCCGAAAAAAGTTTCACTTGCATAGTAGTTTCATAAAACAACACAATGATTTTTTACAATTTTAGTATAATTGTTGAGTATACGAGAAAGTATGGGCAATTTTTTTTTTCTTGGAGAAATTCCATGTTTCAACCCCTACTCCACTGTGCCCCTTTATATGTCGAGGCCACTTCTATTTTGGTAAGGATAATTTTTTAAAATTTTTGAACGAATGGTTGCCTCTACGAAAGGCGCACGTTTACAAACTGACTAAAGCTTGTATTTATGGTTTATGTTTATGTTTATGTTTATTCATTAATTTATTTGGTTTTCACATTAAATATTTTATGCTCCTTTTTTTAAGATGTTAATATAAATGCACTATAATATAGTATATATATATATATATTTTTTTTTTTTTATAATATAGGCTACATATAAAGATGCAAATATAAAGTAATAAAATGAGAAAATTTTAAATCTTTTTAACAAGTATAAAAATATAGAAAGGATACAGAAATAACTCCAGTTATCTTTGATAATATAGGGCTATGAGAGAAACAAGCTTTAGGGCAAATTTATTTAAACGATAATCGTTGACCAAAGTTTGTCAAAGCATTATAATATATAAATTATAATATGCATGCATATATATACATTAATATGTATATCTAAAGAAATTTTCTATTCAAAAGGATAACTTTTTTTTAATTTAAATAATTTATTTAAAAATTTCTTTCGAATCCTATTGAATATTGTGAAAAATGTTCCTGAGCTTCATCTAATAAAATTTTTATTTTTTTTTATTTTTTGAATAGTAGCCTATATTAGTGGTGTTCAGCATGCAAAAAATTAACAAATAAAAATCCAAGAGTTTAAAATTTTAAAAAAGAAGTAAAAGAGAGAATGTCATATGGTTGACATATTGATTAATAAATTATATTTTAATTTTATAATTCAATTATTATTTAATTGATTAAAATGCATATTATTAATTATTATCTCCATGACATGCTAAATGATATTTTGAAATTTTATAAATGTAAATTCTGTCAGCAAAATCCAATAATTTATGTTTATCTAAATCATTTCATTTCTTTCATAAATTAATTATATTTTCAGATACGAATAACTGTAGATTATAGCTGTTACAGATTAAAGCACCATGAGTCGATCAGGAAATAAGCAAACCACCCAGTGAGCAATCAAATAAATGCTTAATGAAGTTTTTTTTTTCATTTCCGCACGAATATAAAAATTAACAAATATGGGCTACTTTTAAGTTTGAAGGAATGATATTGAAATGGAAAGAACTACTGCTAGAGATTGCCAATGGCGCAAACAGAAAGGGTAGGAGGTTAAAATCCCCTTCCCTCCCCCAAGAGAGAGAAAAAGTCTCTAGGGCAGCCGTAGATGTAATTTTTGGCTCTAGAAACTTTGCCACTTTAAAAAATGTCAGTATATTTTTTTTTAAATATGTTTTACCGTAGAACCCCCGAAGCTTAATATTAAAAGAAAGATTCCTTTAAAAAAAACATAAACCTCTCCAGGAGTATATCTTTCTTGGATTGTTGGAGGTTGCTAAATAAAATAATAGTAGGGGAGACCGGGGCAGGTTGGCCCACGGGGCAGGTCGGCCCAGTCGCGATATTTCGCAGAATAATTGGACGATTGTGATACGGATCAGAATGAAGGTTAATAGCACTGCCACACACCTTCCGCCAAAACAACTATAGCGATCGGAGTAAATTCGCATGAGCTAGGATCATTTATTCGTTTTTTGCACCTTGGAGTGAATTTTTATTAGTTGAATAAAATTGTTTTATCTACTTTTTGGTTACTTCGAGGATAAAAAGTGAGCACTATGTTTAAAGGTTAGAGTATAAGGATTATTTCTCCATGGCATATTAATTAAAAAACATCAACGGGATTTGTGCGGGATAAAAATTGTTTCAAATATGACGATGGGGCAGGTTGGCCCAAAAATGACGGGGCAGGTTGGCCCACTCGATTTTTTGCCATTGTATGTATGAAATCGTTAAATCCTGTTTTATCTTTTCAATTTTAGTGGCAATGAATGATGTAAAAGTAACAAAATAAAAATTATTATAAATATCGATGTTATACTGGCCGTCATTGAGAGTTTATTGGAGGAAATTTTGCATCATAAATGAGCACGTGTGTTTGTTTTTGGGAAATTGTTATCAGATATATGAATATGTTCTTATTGTTTTCTAAAACGTTCTAGTTCTTTGAATATCTGTGGTTCGGGAAGATATGAAGTGTTTCCGCTTTTTTTTTTTTTTTTTTAAACATTCACACTTTTTTCCCATTCACACAGTCTTTTCGGTAACTCCGGCCATATAAGACTTTTACGATAACCGTTGTATTAATAATTATATATTTTGGGGGTCCAGGCATTCTTATTTAAGCCATTTGGTATCCAAATGGTTAGCACGATAACCTCTACACTAAGCCCCGAGGGCTAAGAGATTTTTCAAAAGAGCACAAATTGAGCGTTGGGAGAGAAATGTTGGGACCCTTGTTGGGATACTCTTTTTGCCAACTTGCCAAGCCCAAGTAAGGTGTCTGCAATGCTCTTCATAGCATTCTGACTCTCATCTCCAACCTCTGGACCACGGTTATAACAGTGATTCGTAAATACAAAAGAAAAACTGAAAAAGGAAAAGTTCTTGAAGTCACGATATACTTTTTTTTGATTTAGTACTCACTTATTACTGAAACTGTTGCAATAACCAATTATAATTTAAAATAAATTGTGTGTGTTAAAATTAGGTTGTTTTAAATTATTTTCTTGCATTTTTATTCATATAAAAATAACAAATGCCTTCCGGGCCAACCTGCCCCGAGGTCCGGCCAACCTGCCCCGACCACGGGGCAGGTTGGCCCACTCGAAATATTTTAGAAATAATTATTTTTTTTAATTTTAACATCAATTTAGGAGACTTTTACGATGACCATTTGGTAGCTTAAGGTTGCACCTACATTTTAAAATGAAAACATAAACGAAAATGATTAAATAAAAAATTTTATAAAAGAAATAAAAATTAGTGGGCCAACCTGCCCCGGTCTCCCCTAAGAAAATTACTGTCAGCTTTAAATTTTGACCAAATATAAATACTACTCAATTTCACGAATAGAATTTTTAGGTTAGATCCATAGGATTTAGGGGAGGGGGAACCCCCCCCCCCCCCCCCGAGATTTGAGAAAATATAAATATAAGACAATATTAAAAAAATCTGGTGTGACTGGCGCACAGCACACAACTTTCTCTTACCTTCGGTAATCGAAAGTTGTGTACTGTGCTTGTCCCACCAGAATTTTTGTTTCGACATATATTTAGTTTCCGACAGTAGGGTAAATTCGATTTTCAAGATGTAAAATTTATAGGGCCTATGTGAAAATATTTATAATTTGTTACCATGGCAACCATTTCTCCTATCTTTTCTATGGAGTACAAGAGTAAAGTGGTCTTCAGAAGATTTCAATGACAAAATGAGAATATACTTTTTATAGAGAATCTAAAAAATAATTGATTTTTGAATTTAAAAAAAAAATCGTTGGAGCGAATTTTGAGAAAATCGAAAAAAACTGAAAAAGTGCATCAGTAAAGTACTAGTAATCTTTGGTCGATTTTGGTCAAAAGCTTCGTGTTCCGGTCCCATGGGGGTGCCTAACTTAAATATAAAATTTCAACCTCCTAGCTCTTTTCGTTCTTGAGATATTTTGTTCACAGACACACAGACAGACAAACACACAGACAGACCATGTCGCGAAAACCACTTTTTTGGATTCAGGGGACCTCAAAACGTGAAGATCCATCAAAATCTCGACATCGAATTTTTGACATGAATCCAATACTTTCTCTCTCTATATATTAACATATATATAGAGGTAAGAGAAAGTAAAAATGAAAATATCATAATCTTAGTAAAAACAACCTTAAAATTCCATTTATAATTTTATTTCTTTGCACGGTATATGCCTTCTACACTTTTTGTTTATTTACAATAATTTTGTTATTTTAACGATGAGCCTCAGAGCCTTAGCAAAAACAAAAAATCTGGTGTGACTGGCGCACAGCACACAACTTTCTCTTACCTTCGGTAATCGAAAGTTGTGTTCTGTGCTTGTCACACCAGATTTTTGTGTCGACATGTATTTAGTTTCCGACAGTAGGGTACATTGGATTTTAAGATGTAAAATTTATAAGTATGGGAAAATATTTATATTTTGTTACCATGGCAACCATTTCTCCTATCTTTCCTATGAAGCACAAGAGTAAAGTGGTCTTCAGAAGATTTCAATGACAAAATGAGAATATACATTTTATAAGGAATCTAAAAAATAATTGATTTTTGAATTTAAAAAAAAATCGTTGGAGCAAATTTTGAGAAAATCGAAAAAAACTGAAAAATTGCATCAGTAAAGTACTAGTACTTTTTGGCCAATTTTGTTGAAAAGCTTCGTGTCACGTCCCAGGGGGTGCCTAACTTAAATATAAAATTTCAACTTCGTAGCTCTTTTCGTTCTTGAGATATTTTGTTCTCAGACAGACACACAGATACCAGACAACAACCCAGACAGACCATGTCGCGAAAACCACTTTTTTGGATTCAGGGGACCTCAAAACGTGAAGATCCATCAAAATCTCGACATCGAATTTTTGACATGAAACCATATCTATCTCTATATATTAACATATATATAGAGGTAAGAGAAAGTAAAAATTTACTTTTTTTTAAATCAGGATTGAAAAGTTAAGAGAGAAGTCAATTTTAATTTATTATTTTCTTATTGTTCCTGATAGAAATAATTAAGTTTAACTACTTAAAGTAGTGGTGGCTAATCCAAATTATCTTGCCACTTTGAAAATGCATCATAATTCCGCGAGCCGCATATAAAAATTATATATTCCCATATTAGATTTAGACTCACTATAGACAATTTTTTGAGGTGAAAAATATAAAATAAATATACGTATTTTGTAAAAGTATGATGAATGAAAAATGTTCAAGGCGAGCCGCGGGTTGGCCATCCCTGTATTATATTTATCATTATTGATGTTCAATCAATAATGATAAATATAAATGGATCTATTAACTTCATCAATTTTGTATCCTGCTATTTATAAAATATACAGTATACAAGTCTTATTTTTTTCGAAACTCTTGTTTGTAGGTAAATAATGTCAGAGTTTTTTTTTTTTTTTTTTTATAAAAAACATTCACACTTTCTCACTCACACTCACACACACACATTCATACATTCTTTTCTCAAACCACACAACATATAATTATTTAAAAATTCATTAATAAATAAATATACATATATGGGGTCCAGATATATATAAAACATATAGGATCTAATATGGAATAAAAAAAAACAACGGAACCGCCGGGGGCCGAGACCCGCCAGGGTGGGGAGAAGAAGGAAGCCCGCCCCCCCCCCCCCCCCGCCCCGAGGGGCCAATGTCAGAGTTATTAAAATATAGATAAATGGATATTTTCGAAATCTTATTTTGAGGCTAGAGGATTTTCATACATATTGCATTGAAGGAAGTCGAGATTTTATTTCCTTCAAATATTTATTGATTGAACTGCTTTGAAATTCTGAGGACCAAAGAGGCCAAAAAGCTCAGACAAGTATCCGATAGAATCCAAGATAAATTGAAAATTATAAATTAAAAAAAAAATTTAAATATTGAAATATTAATATAAAATTACAAAAAACTCCACTCCAGTCATTAATGAAATTTATAATTAAAAAAAATATATATATTTAGTTTTAATTAATAATTTAGATATATACCAGTAGATAAATAACGGTGGCTTTCATTTTATTTATAATATAATATTGAGTGCATTTTTTACTTGACGCAAATTAAGCAACCCAAATGACCAGTTCATTAATGCATTTTTGATTAATTACTCGCTCATCATTTGCAGGTGTCAAAATTTAACTAGAAAGTTGATCCTAAAAGGAGTTCTGGAACAATTAATAGAAAAATTCATTAGTGAGTTAGTAATTTTGGTTGCCGGCGTTCTAACAATTTATAGATCAAATTTTAGTATAATTTATAGTAAATGATTCCCGGGTAATAGGGGATGGGATGGCAGAGGTCTTGAGGTCTCTAATACCAAATAAACAAAAAAGCCAGGAGGCAAATCTCATTAAGCTATAAAAACAATCATACGTATATTTTTAATGAATTTATTTAAAATAAAATAAAAGCATAACAAAAACAAGTAAATAAATTAAATAACGACCTGGCATTTGTTTGATTCAAAAGGAATATTTTAGTCAACGCACATTAAAATATTTTTAACTAAAAATATAAAGCTCAAATAGAAATAAAAAATATGGATTTTAAAATCCTTTGACGAGCTAATAATCATGTCCAGAAAGAATAACAAAAATATTTAGCTTTATTGTTATTATTTATTTTCTTCTTTCTCTAATGATTCCCGGGGCCTCCGGGCCTTGGTGTAGTGGTTGGCAGACTGGCCATTTATACTAAGTGTTGCGGGTTCGCATCCCTTCTCATGCGACAAAGATTTATTTAAATTGAACCGGCAATCAATCAATTTAAATAAATAGGGATGGGGTCTAAATGTTCATAGATGCCGAAAAAGACCTTAAATAAAAATTAAAAAAAAATTATTTCCGTAATCGAAGTAGCTAATTGGATTTGGTAAAACCCTGGACCATAGTGTGACCTATTAATATAAAAAAAAAAGGAAGACTATCCTAAATGGAGAAGTGTATAGCCTTGTGTTTTAAATTTAATTAACCTGATTGATGCTTTACCAGTGCGTTACTGCAACAGGGAGAGTTAATAGGTAGGAAATAAAGTAGTACTAGTTGAGATCGCCTGTTTGAGGTGTAGGTCTATGTCTCCGTAATAAAAAAAAAAAAAAAACTCAAGCAAATAAACGGATGTCTCTTTTGGATTTTCAATACATCTTCTAATTATCTAAGACTAAACTTGTAAGTAAACAATTTTTTTTGATATGTAAATTGATAAAGAATGTGTTTGGAAAATATGCTGAGTAAAGAAATGATCGTTGATTTACGTTGGCTATAGATCTTAATTTTTTTTTTTTTTTTTGGATTTGACAAAGAAGAATAAGCCTATAAAATACGAGGTAATAGGTTATTTTTTATTGTTAACCCGTTTAGGTTATCAGACCATAAATAATATATAGGAACGTTCTTTGGAAAAACATTTTTTTTCTATCCGCAAAGAGGGCGATATAAACATGAACGATAAATTATATATATTAATGCTCGTTATTCGTTCGTTGGTTTTCAATTATTTACTAAAAGAGAATTTGAAGTATAAAACATCTCACTGTCGTAATGGACAAGGTGAAAATTTTGTTTGCTAATATAAATCAAAATTCAGTAGTCACTTTCTGTAATTTCAAATTTAAAATAAATGGATATTAATGCCCGCTAGCAGTTTTCATTTTATTGTGGTTAACCACACATTCACATAATGTACCATCTATTGCAATAGTATTGAGACTAAAGCCCGGTAGTTAGGCAGCCCAAATGGCACACTCTCACCAAAATATTTTTCTGATTAAAACATTGAGATAATTTTTATTTCGATATTTCTTGAAATTTATATTAAAAATAAAAATTTTTTTGGTAATTCTTTTGTTAAAAATCTGGTGTGACAAGCACAGAACACAACTCTCGTGCTTCATAGGAAAGAAATGGTTGCCATGGTAACAAAAAATAAATATTTTTCTATAGCCTACTAATAAATTTTACAACTTGAATTATAATATATCGGAGGAAACTTAATATATGCCGATACAAAAAAAATCTGGTGTTACAAGCACAGAACACAACTTTCGATTACCGAGGGTAAGAGAAAGTTGTGTGCTGTGCGACCAGTCACACCAGATTTTTTCCGACCATCACTCACTATCAGAATTATATGCGGCCCTTAGTCCTCAAGAGCGTGTGCATCACTGCTTTAAATAAATTGAAGGGAACTTTTCAAAGCGGGTGTTGTTATGCTAAGAAGCTACCCTGACAAGAGTAATCCCCTTCAATAAATTGGTCTTGTTAGTAAGAGAGTACACGCAATACAAACAAAGCCATAGAAAGGAGAGCTTTGCCGAACCCCGAAGCTGTATATGATAGGCCTGCTCCCACACAGTAATAGATATATGTTCTAAATAAAGTTATTTAAAACATGGTGTGTTTTACTAAACTTAAAACTTTGGATTATTGACAGTAAAAGGAGAAATATTTTGATTTTGTTTTTTTATTACTTTTTCTTACACATATATATATATATATATGTGTTAATTTATATATAGTGAGGAAGTATTGGATTCATGTCAAAAATTCGATTTCGAGATTTTGATGGATATACCCGTTTTGAGGTCCCCTGAGTTCAAAAAAATGGTTTTCGCAACATGGTCTGTCTGTGTGTATGTATCCAATTTAAAGCATAAAGGAAATGAGCTAATTAAGTTAGCCACCCCCCTGGAGAGTGATAATAAGCTTTTGATCAAAATCGGCCAAAATGTATTAGTACTTTATTGAAGTACTTTTTTTTCGATTTTCTCAAAATTAGCTCCAAAGATTTTGATTAAAATTCTTAAATCAATTATTTTTTAGATGCTCTATAAAATATATATTCTTATTTTGCCTTATGAAGACCACTTTACTCTTGTATTTCATAGGAAAGAGGAGAAATGATTGTCATGGTAACAGAATACCCAGATAGCACAGTACGCCTTATGTACGTACATAGGGAAGACTGTACTATCTGGCTGTCTGGGTATAAATATTTTCCCATGTTTATAAATTTTACATCTTGAATTTAAATTACCGTACTAGCCCTTGTCGGAAACTTAATATATCTCGAAACAAAATAAGAGAAAGTTGTGTGATGTGCGACCAGCCACCAGATTTTTCCTGAAGGGGTAGAAACTCCAAGTATCTATTTATTCTCTTTTGTCGACAGGCTCAATACAACTGGCAGGTTATTTGTGCCTTAGTCTAATGTACTTCTCAGTAGGCCTACATATTTGGATATGTTAATTATGGATCCCGTACCGCGGGAATAATCAGGGGAGGACAGAAGAAGGAGGTTTATGGATTTAAGCTCAGGATCCCTTTCAAAGGACTTTCTTCAAAGTTAAAATAAATGTAAAAATAACTGAAATTATTAAAAATTAAATTTAGAGAAATCATAACATGACAAAATAAGCTTGAAGAAATATATTATAGAAACCCACCGAATATTCAGTGTCGGCCAGTTTCGGCCAAAAATTACCCGAGCCTTACGGTCGGCCGAAACCTGAGTTTGAAAAGATGGGATGAGACTCGCACACACACAAATAAAAAAGATAAAATGATTTCCACTTGAAGAAGAAAAAAATTTTCCGCCAAGCTAAAAAGGGGCGAAAAAAAATTTAGCCTTCCCAAAAAAAAAAGGTAAATAATTTCCACGAGAGGGAAAAATTTTCTGCCCGGTAGAAAAGAGGCGGAAAAAATTTAGTCTCTCTAAAAAAAAAAAGGTCAAATGATTTTCACGGGAGGGGAAAAAAAATTTTACGCACGGCGGAAAAAAAATTCGTTTTGCTAGGGAAAATTAAAAAAAAAAAATAATAAATAAATAAATAAAATGATAAGTTTCTGTTTCGGCCGAAACTAAGATGGGAGCCGAAATTCGGTTTCGGCTGAAAATCTTGTTTCGGTCGGACCCTAATATTTCATCATTATTATTCTCATAGTATAAATAGTAAAGATATAGAGATGTATTAAATGGATTAAATTTTTTTTTTTTTTTTTTTTTTTTGCTAACATCGTAATAAATTCTCTTTGTCAAATAAAGATTAAAAAAAAAAAAAAAAAAAAAACAATATTTAATTATTAGATTTCAGCTTAAACTTAAGAAGTATTTGAACATTCATTTCTCATCTGCTAAGTGTAAGAACAGTCAAGCTTTTTAGCATTATCTGTCTCCTGTCCTGGAAACTCTTAAATATGTAAATATGAATAATTTGAAAAGCAACTCCATTCTATTTTTTTTCCTTTGAGAGAAAGTGATTTTTTAATTGAAAATTTATTTTTTTAGCAGAGTAGCCGAGAGAACGAATTTATGGCCTTAATATACGAAAACCTTTAACGATTACATTATATATAGTATAATAGATTAGACAGGTGCACTATTGAAAGGTTACATTTTTATTTTCTTAGTTTAAGACCTTTTTATATAAATAAAAATTAAAAGCCATGCAGCCCTTTTTAAATAAATATTTAATGCACTTTTTACGAGTTTGTTTTCACATAGAATTTATGTCTTTCTTCGGAGTAGGTTTAAAATTTACATGAATAAATCAAAAGGACGAAAGTAAGTTAAAAAAAAGTTATACTGGAACTTTATAGTAATATATAAGTTTAATATTTATCTAGAAAAAAAGTTTTTTTTTTAACATTTTCAATTTCCATATTGATTTCGAAACAATAGTTGGAAAAGAGAATAAATTTGAGGAGAATTTAAATGAGTTGTTATTCAGGTCATCTTCCAATTGCATTTGTTCCAATTAATATTATTATTTTATATAAATAACATCATGAGGTAATTGAATAGTTAGAGAAACGATACTCTAATGACTACCAGAAAGGCAACTTTTTTTCTAATAAGAAACTGCCTCTCTGCATTGGAAAATCTCGTTCGCCCTCTCTCATTTGCAACTATAATTTATAATTATACTACTTATATAGGCCAAAGATAATGAAAATAACTGAGCAGTAAAGAAGATATAAAATTAATAGATCAAGTTGTTATGAAAATTATAAAATTAAAAACACTATATTTTAAGTTTCAAAGATTTGTTTAAAAAAATCTCGTGTGATTGACCAGCACAGCAGACAACTTTCTCTTACTTTCGTTAAGTGAAAGTTGTGTTCTGTGCGTGTCACACCAGTTTTTTGCCTCGACATATATTTTTAATTTTCGCCGAAATGTTTTTTTCTCTTCCATGGGGTTTTTCGGTATGAAGGCCATTTATACCCCGTCCTTATTTATTTAAATAGATTGGTAGCCAATACAATTCACCAAAATAATAGAATTCAAGAGATAAAATTTATAAATAGAAAAATGTTTGTATTTTGTTATCATGGTTGCATTTCTCCTATCTTTCCTATGAAGTTCAAGAGCAAAGTGTGCTTCAAAAGATTTCAAGGGAAAAATGAGAATATACAATTTAAAGAGCACCTAAATGATTTATGAATTTTTAATCTAAATCATTGCAGCCAATTTTGAGATAAAAAGAAACTGGAAAAGTACATCAGTAAAGTGCTAGTACTTTTTGGCCGATTTTGATCAAAAGTTTTGTGTAACGTGCTAGGGAGGTACCTAAGTTAAATATTAAATTTCACCCCCCCCCCCTAGCTCTTTTTGTTCTTGAGATATTTTGTTCACAGACACACGCGAAAACCACTTTTTTAGACTCAGCGGACCTCAAAACATGTATATCTATCAAAATTATTGACATCAAGCCAATATATACAGGTAAGAAAAAGTAATTATATGATCCGTTTATTTTGAAAGTGGAAAAAAAAAATGAGATATCATATAATTTATGCTTAAATTAATGTAAATTTTCTATGTATAACTAGCTAGAGGTTAATTTCTTTAAAAATTCCCATGTTTTGTACAATTGAAAATTGGTCGGGAAATAGATTTTTAATAAACAGATATGTTAACCTTTCATTTTCTCAAAACAATAGAAAATGGACTTACACCACTTTCAAAATAAACGGTCCATATAATGGTTAAAAATATAAAACTTATAAAAAAAAAAAAATTAAAATCTTTGAATAGCCTAGTGTTTTTAATTTAATTTTATAATTTTCAATATACATGTTGTTTCAACTAGAGCCTACGGTTGATAGTTTAAATATAGTTAAACTGTTAATTACTAAAAGAAAAAACTTTTTTTTAAGGAGCCGACATGCTGTAAAAGCCTGTAATACACCGAATTCTATGAATTCACAAAGGCCGACTCTCTCGGTTCATTGAATAAGATTTAATGCAACCCTTGTCTATCTAATTGACTGGCCCTTTGCTGCGTTGGAGTTTGAGACTTGTGATTTATATGAATAATTATCCCTTTATTTGGCAAACATCCCAAATCCTCTAAAAGCAGCCCCACCTGGGCCATCCTCTCGACGGCCCTCTTTATATTATACGAATAGCCAGAGTGCTTTCGATCTAAAGAGGCATAAATATCTCACAAATTCCGCGATGCATAAAATATACTGGTGAGCTTCTATGCTAATTACGATTTTAGCCTAAACTTAGCTAAAAACTGGGTACTTAAAATTAATAAATGCTGCCCCGGTTTAATAAAGCTAAAAGCAGCCGAATACATTAAGTATAAATATCAAATAAACTTTTTTAAAAAGGTGTAAAAAAATTAAAACCGAATAGAAAATGTTATGTTATATTTAGATTTTTTCATTAATTGTTAAAATACTGATTATATTGTTAAAATTTTATTTTATTGAACGCAATAGTGGCTCAACTCAAAAAACAATGAGTGTTTGTTTTTGGTGGTAAGAACAGCCCCTATGGCATGTCTCGGCGCCCCTTTGCTTTATTTATATTCATCACACAAATATCTAAATATTTGTTTTACTTATTTCAATAAAAATAATAAAATTAAAATTCTATATATATTGCACAACAGCGAAGGCTCTTTTTTTTAAGTTAATGAAAAAGTTAATTAATTATACAGTAGCTATAGGTCTATTACATTTTAAATAAACATTTTAGTCGATATAGCGGTTGATGATTTCACTCAATATTAGAAATTTGTTTTAAATATTTTATCTTGTACAGTAATTCTTTATTAGTTGTCGCGTGGCCGAAACGTTAAAATGTCAATGTTGATAACCTTAAAAGCTTATGGTTTCGGTAAAATTTATTTAAATTGGATTCAATTGGATAAGAGATAAGAGATTGTATGCCTAATTCATAATATAGTAAATAAAAAAATATTAAATTGTTTAAAAGGCTATATGGCCTCAGATGTCGAAAAGACTTTAAAAAATAAAAAACGGTAAGACGTGACCCGCTAGAGACCAATAAAAAATAAGTACAGTATTAATTTATTATTCAAGTTTTATATTCTAAGCAAAAACGTTAACTTTTAACATCTTAAATCATCGTTCATTCATTTTAACACCTCTTTGCCTCAAATTGATATTCTGTAGCAAAAACTTCTAACGCGAAACGTTAAAATTTAGTCAATAGTGCTAAAAATAAATGTCATGTCTAGGGGCTGATTTTAATATTTTAACGCCATATTTAATGCAAAAAATGGCGTCTTTAACCTAAAAAGTAAGATTATAATTTTGACAGCTTTGAGATAAAAGCAACATGTTAAGGTTGCTGTTAAAACTTCGTTAAACGAATAGCATTTTTAACGCTGGTGTTATTACTTTAACAACCAATTTATGATATTAAATAAAGCCATTTGGATACCAGATGGCTTAAATAAGAAATGCCTGAACCTCCAATAGATATATTCATTACAACGGTTATCGTAAAAGTCTTAAATGGCCTAAGTTGCCGAAAATTCTGTGTGAATGTGTGTTTGAGTGTGAGTGTGAATGAGAAAAAAGTGTGAATGTTTAAAAAAAAAAATATTGATATTTATAGAATTCTATTTTATCGGTTGTATGTATTATGGAAGTCTTGCCTCATTTCAAAATTAACAGCTAACACCTGAGGTAATTAAATCTATTTCATTATCTAATAATAATGTATTGAATTTATATTTTTAGAATTAGCAGTTTATGACGTATAGTGATTATCAAATATTCAAATTTACTAAAGGAGTTAAAATTAACATCATATTGAAATAGGGGGGAACGTAGGTTCATTTATTACAAATAGATATAATTTCGATTAAGCAAATAAATGAATATAAATGATGTATGATCTGACAGCTGTATGAACATCTCAAAGTATATATTAAATTTCAAACGAAAATACACCTCTCAATGGACAGATCATCTGATCTAAAGGAAATGTCACTTGAATAATTTCATTTTATTTCTATCAAAAATAATAAATGTTTAATATTTTTGACATTACTTTCACATTATTTATTAAAAATAAACAATTTCATTTCAAATAAGCAGCTACTAAAGTATCATAGAAGATAAAGAAAAACATTTCATCATTTATAAAGTACAAAAAAATGAAGTTTAACGAATGAAATTTCATATCTGAATTTGCATTATGCATGTTCACAGTTAGAATGCCGCTGGGGGATTGGGGGAAATTATTTAGAGTACTCATTGATCAGGAGTTTTGACTAATATATAATAGAAATTTTAATTTGAATATCAGATGGTAAAAATAAATAGGCCTATGCCTTGATTAATATAATTATATGTCGTTTATTGTCCATATGGCCATGGCCTTCTTCTGTCCTCGCCCTATTCCCGCGATGCGAGGTCAGGCGACCTAACTTACTCCCCCAGCCCTATCATTCGTTGTTACGACCGGAAGAAATAGTACAGGCCGGCCCGTCACACGGTCTGACGCCTGTTGTAAAGAGGAAGGAAGAGACAGACATACAAAGAACTGAAGGACTGTCTGTCCCAGCTCGGGCAGCTCGTGGTTGCCATCCACGTACCCACAAGATGTGGGACTCTGAGCGAGAAAGTCTATATGGCCTGAGATGCCGAAAAGCCTATAAAAATAATAAATGGATGTTTTAAATTTATTTTTGCTTTGTTCTTTAATTAATTTTGAGGACTCAGTTCGGAATCTCGGTAGTAATTTGTCACTGCTAACAAACAGACATTATGTTTATTATATGAAAAAAAAGCTTAAACAGAGTTTTTTTAAGTTTTCTCGGTATAAAAGCTTAGACTCTTAACGATACTTAATATTATAATTATAATATATATTGGGGCCCAACCACATTTATTTATACCATTTGGTATTCAAATGGCTTAAATAAAATCATCGGATTACCTGGGATCCGAACCCGCGACGTTTGGTATACGTGGTAAGCACGCTAACCCCTACTCCAAAGTTAATATTAATTTAAAAAATGTTAATATGCAAATAGGCTTATATTGAAAGATTTTTTTGTTTTCTATCTATTATTCATTTATGTTTTTATTTTAAATAAAATGACATTTGATGAATCAATTATTTTGTATTCAAAAGGCCTTAAAATATTCTGATGACAAACGATGGCTCTGAATTCCATAAACTGACGTGGCCAAACAACAAAGATTTGCGTAAGATTAATGTAAAAGTAATGGAATTTAAGTGACATTCTTTCTAAGTTCACATGATCGATTATCAATTGACTATGTTAAGGTGAGAGCGACATTCATTAATTTGATTTTTGGAAATCGAGGATATTAAAATAGCACTTATTAATGAGAAAATTCTTAAAAAAAGAATGACGGATTAAATCTAATAAATTAAATAATTCAATTTAAACTGGTGCTTATACTTTCTCTCTAAAAAAAAGAACTAAATCGAGAGAGGTTGTTTGGGCAAGATCATTAATTAGCCATTTGAGTTCTGTTTATTTTCAAAAAGCATAATTTTCATCAAAGAAATAAAAAATTTTCCCATTGCGCCATTAAAATATTTGAATGTACGTATTTTTTTTTTTTTTTTTAAAGAATAATTGGAGAAACGAATGAACTAATGAAAAGGGGATTCTCGGCTTATCGGTTTTCCAATTCTCAATATAAATAACGACTATATATTTTTTTAATTAAACTTTAGAAAGAGATTCATTCATTCATAACATGAATGAATAATTTTTCGAGAAGAGAAGAATCGCACAACTAATAAAGCCATTCATGAAAATATCTTTATTAATTATCTTATTCTTTTATAATTTTAGCTAGACAACCATCCGAGTGAAGAAAGAGTATGAATATAATATTATTTAAAGTCCCTATTTTAGATTTTAGATTTATCATCATTCAAAGTCAAATTTGAGACTAATATACGTACTTCAGTAGGGTTAATTTAAATTTAAAAGAAATCAATCCTGGCCAAATGATTAAAACAGTATAGAATTTTATCTTTCAATTCAATAATTATTTCTAGCACCAGGCTAATGACCCTTAACCACAACATCAGTGAATTCCTAATGATGGTTTTTACTACAAAAATTATCTTTTTTTTTTGGCTAAGCGGATTTTATCACAACTCTAGTTAGAACCCAGCTTAAACCTTTCATTAATGTTTCCTCCTGGGGTAAAAAAAAAGTAGAAACTCATCTCCCCCAGTTGCAGGCATAAAGGATCCAATTCGTGATGGCCTAAGAGTCAGTGGTATAGAAACTCGTCCCTAAATTAAAATCGATCCATCCAGCCCACTTCTTAAATAAGCTTGAGCCCTATTTGGTAATTTAAGAGGTAATTTACTCAGCCATAAATCCCTTCCTTTAACAAAATGTTGAATAACGTTCATATCTTAGAATATAATAAAAAATTTTTGACAAATTTATCAAAAAGACGTGATCTAGATATTGAAGTTAAATGGCGTCGAAATAAATTAAATCGACATAGACAAAAATTCGTTCATTTAACTTCTCCAAAAACTCATAAAAATTTTACAAATGACTTGAGAAAAGAATGCAACTAAAAATGCCTTCGTGATTGTTGGGTTGCCTATTTATCAAAAGAGGAATTTTCGCCTTCTTCATCCCTTTTGAAAAATGATTCTGAAATAAATTGAATTCAGCTTATTAGTTTCAATATTATTTCGCAATATTTCTAATAGTATTTTCTTCCACAGAAGCTCTAAAATCCTGGCAACGACAAGCTTTTATCTTTTAACCAGGAAATGACATACTGACAAAGGGGAGAGGTAAATAATAAATTGAAAATAGATTTTTATCTTCTTCAATCCCCTCTTTTTACTTGTAAATCTTTATTTTTTGTTGAAGCTAAGAAATGATGAGAGAAGAGGTATGTATGTATATATTCGAAATAGATTTATATTTCCTTCAAGATTTTTTTTATCCTTCTTGAAAAGCTCATATAGAATTTATTTTCTTGCTTTGGGAATATGAATTCTTTTATTTTTTGTGATGAAATAAATGGAATATGAAATAAAATTCAAATATGCTTATAGGTTTTATTTAAAAAAAGCCAGTCCAATAATTTTAAAAGCTTATTGATCCAAATTAATTTATAGAATTTTAAAAAAGTCATGAATTTTTAAGGAAGGATAATAATATTATTATTATTATATAATTCAATAATTTATTGTTTTAAATGATTAGTCACTGTTTCTTGGAGCAGAGGCAAAGGTTGTTTCAAGATCGAATAGCCAGTGGTTTGCTTTTTGTGCTGAGTATTTAAAAAATTAAAAAAGTCCTTCCCCTAAATTTCTATGGGATTTTATCGCTTGACTAAAATTTAAATTTCATCTATTGATATTATTGAGTTATTCGCAATTCACAAATAAAAAATCTGGTGTGTCTGGCGCACAGCACACAACTTTCTCTTATCTTCGGTAATCGAAAGTTGTGTACTGTGCTTGTCACACCAGATTTTTTGTGTCGACATGTAATTAGTTTCCGACAGTACAGTATATTCGATTTTCAAGATGTAAAATTTATATGTGAAAATATTTATATTTTGTTACCATGGCAACCATTTCTCCTATCTTTTCTATGGAGTACAAGAGTAAAGTGGTCTTCAGAAGATTTCAATGACAAAATGAGAATATACATTTTATTGAGAATCTAAAAAATAATTGATTTTTGAATTTAAAAAAATCGTTGGAGCAAATTTAGAGAAAATCGAAAAAAACTGAAAAAGTGCATCAGTAAAGTACTAGTACTCTTTGGTCGATTTTGTTGAAAAGCTTCGTGTCACGCCCCATGGGGGTGCCTAACTTAAATATAAAATTTCAACCTCCTAGCTCTTTCCGTTCTTGAGATATTATGTTCACAGACAGACAGACAGACACACAGACACACACACACAGACAGACAGACCATGTCGCGAAAACAACTTTTTTGGATTCAGGGGACCTCAAAACGTGAAGATCCATCAAAATCTCGACATCGAATTTTTGACATGAAACCAATACTTTCTCTCTCTATATATATTAACATATATATAGAGTTAAGAGAAAGTAAAAAACAAAAACAAAAATGGCATTTGTAATCCATCAATTTGTTTAAAATTAAAATCTATAAAAATTTTGGTGCGATTTGGTTAAATATAAAAAAATCTGGTGTGACTGGTCGCACAGCACACAACTTTCTCTTACTTTCGGTAATCGTAAGCTGTGTTCTGTGCTTGTCACACCAGATTTTTTAAGTCGACTTGTAAAAATGCTCGTTTCAGCTCATAAGAACTGATGGTTTTAATTAATTAAAACCGAAACGTCTTCTGGATTGAGATTTTTATTTGAAAGAGGATCTCCTTTTGGCTGACATCCTCTCTTACTGACTATTATTCTAATCCTTTTTTTCTTTAAATTTTTGGCCTCGGAAATTAAATCCTTGCTTTATTCTGGCCCCGACCAAATAATTATTATCACCGTCATTTTTTCGTTGTAAATATAGAGGGAAATCGCCTAAAATGTAATTATAAATGCCAGAGTTACTGACTCCATAATCGAATGAACAATGTAATGATTCGCTTCGATTTGTATAAAGCTAGACGCACACTGAAGCACATTGCATCGCATTGCCAATTCGCCTGACATATATTCCTATTGAATACCGCCCATTGAGGCGGATCGAGTCGCATCATATTGCATTGCAAAAGTGACATGGGAATCTAGCTTAAAACAACACTACACTAGCACTTTCTGGCATTTGGCACTATTGTCCTATTTATGACTAAAACACCCTTCTCTATTTTGATTTAGAGGCTGAAACAGCTTTATCAGATTACCTTAAGCCAAACTAATAGAACGGAGTAGGATTTAATTTTGAACATGTTCTGATTAATGATAGGGGCAATCGTTAAACCATGACTGATGGATGCATAAACAGAGAGACAGATTCTCATTTATTTATTTACCATTAAAAATAGTTATATTTGCCACAAATTTTCGGAAAATTTCTATAAAAGATGACGATTTAGTTTTTTAGATAGATAAAATTTTGAAGAAAATTTATAAATAGGGATAAATGGCCTTAGATGTCGAAAAAGAAATTATAAAATAAATAAAAAAGATTTTAAAAAATATCCTGCACGGGCACGGATAAGCTGGTAGGCTCGCGGGCCGGCTTAGGCGGGCTTTGAAAAAAAATTACGGGGGGGGGGAAGGAGGGGTATGGGCGAGTAGCAAGGCTAAGGGCGGACGGGCAAACAAATGAAATCGGGCAGGCGCGGACCTATAAAAAAAAAAATCAAAAAAAATTTAAAATATTTCTTTTTCCGACATTTGAGATCATGAAAAAGTTTATTTGTGTTATAGGCTCTATGGACTCTATGGGCGGATAAGGGCGGGATTGAAAAATTTCTACCGGGTACGGGCGGAGGGTCAAAAAAAAAAATCGGCCCGTGCAGGGCTCTACTGGGAACCTATTTAGATAAAAACAATACAACATGAATTAATTCAAATAAATAAGAGCAATTATTAGTAATTATATTCCGTAAAATATATATAATAATATTATTAAAAATCAAAAAATTTCCGTATGGCCTTAAAAATAGGGTGTGATGAAAAATCGAGTTATCAATAATAAGAAATGTTTTTTCAACTTAGAGAAATTTCTTTCGCAAGCCGAGAGGGAGAAGCGCTTCTCTCCCCACTCTTTTCGAAGGATCGTGTCAAGTGGGAGCAAGGCGCGAAGAAAGGCGTAAACGAATAAAAGAAAAAGTGCTCTAAAAAAGAACGCACGACGTGTCAAAATCTAATATTAACAAAAAAAAAAAAAAAAAAAAAAGATTGAGATCCGCTGGGTTAGAGAATCCAAATTTATAATTTTATTTGCATTTAAAGTTAAAGAAATTTATTTATCCTCAATTCACATTGATAATAAGTTTTATTTTTTTCTTTGCGAACTTAAGTGACTCTGAATGGATAGAAATGAGACAAATAGCCTTTTTTTCATTAAAGAAAATTTATTGCTAGCAATTCTTTCTTACCTTGTGAAGGGTAATAATTTTTTTTTACAGCGAAAAACGAAATAAATGATAAATTGGTAAACATTATTTATAATTTGTGAAAGAAATTTTGAATTATTTCTAACCAATAACAATAAATATTTAGAGTCAAAACGCGCCTTCTTCAAATTTTCGAGATCATAAATTTTTAAATGGATGTTTTAAGGTAAAAATACAGTGTCAGAAAAATTTATTTTTAATTTTTAATCGGGTATGTGTATGGATGCAATAAGAAAAAAATAATAACAATAACCCTGAAGATGTAAAAAGAATTTTAGAAAATTATCATTCTCTTATTTCTAATTTAATTACAAATTACAATTTACAAAATATTTTTTTTAATTTTTAATTCTAAAAAAAAAAAAAAAAAAAAAAATAGATAAAAATGTTGTCAAAAAATTTTACGATTGCTTACATTTTGTGCACTTACTTGGTGAGGGGGTCAGGTAAATAATGGTGGTGACGACGGACGCAAGTCCGACGAACACCGCCGTCCTCAAGAAAAGGGTACCGGCCTCAATAAGCATACTTGTTCCAAGGAGTTGCCGGGTCCTGGGTTCAGGCCATAGGCAAACTCCGCAATGATTATGTCCGCAGATGGCAGAGGCTTTTTCGAAAGAGCACGGGAAGGGATTGTTACTGGACTGGCAGCTGGCGGACGACTGGCGCGGGGGGCTGCAGCGGTTCCAGGGGCCCAGGGGGCCCCGCCCCTTGGGCCCCCCCTTCAACCCGTCGACCCCTCGCCATGCCTCGGTCTCCTTCCTCGGCTTCCCAATCGATTCGTCTCCCGAGCTTTGATTCCAAATCAACGGATCCTATTAGAATTTCTCCCAACTCTTATATTTAAAATAATTTTATACATAATTTTTAGAGAAAAAATAAAATAAAACAAAACCATTCATCTTTTTTTTTTTTATTTATTATCCAGTCTTATTTTTATTATAAATGAAATTAAACTGAGAAAACCAGAAATGTTGCTAAGATATTAATACATGTTCTCACGTGCAAAAACAAAAAGTTTAAAAAGTTTTTAATTTATTTATTTTAATTGCCGTTTTCGGCTGCATAAGGGTTTTTATTATATACATATATATTTGAAATAACTTTTACCGATGGCTACCGGGGACGTTCAACACGCTGATTCCTAGGGGTCACCAAACCCAGGTTTCGCCGCGCTTGGCATTGCTTAACAGGAACGATTGAGGTGACTGTTGCTCTGCTCTGTTGTCAGGCCATTAAAAAGTTAAAAGCTAGAATATATTTTTATATTTAAAAAAAACTAATTTTTAAAAATATATTTTAGACTATTTATACAAGCGGGCTAGGCAACCTCCGAGAGCGAGGGACATGAAGGGGAAGAAAATGTAAACTACGAGGGCAAGTCAATAAGTCCGTGACTTTTTGAATTTCCCGCCTCTTAATTGAAATGGCAACACTGCTCCTGTCAGCAGGCAACTATCAGCTGACTCCTGTCGAAATTTGAACCAGCTGGGTCTTTTAGTTTTTATTTGATATCCATTAATACCTCGAGATTTGAGAAGAAAATGGAAAAAAGTGAATTTCTTGTGCTCCATTGCAAAAATCCATGAATTGGGATACGAATTGCTCCCTCATCAGTCCTATACTCCGGATTTAGCCCCGAGTGACTATTTCTTGTTTCCAAACCTGAAAAAATGGCTCGGCGGAAAGAGATTTGGCTCCAACGATGAAATCATCTCAATTTTGATGCCCTCGACAAATCTTATTTTTTGGAAGGGATAAAAAAATTTCAGAAACGTTGGACAAAGTGTATAGAGCTCAAAGGAGATTACGTTGAAAAACAATATTTTTTATCCTAAAACCTGTGTTTCATTCAAAAAGTCACGGACTTATCGACCTGCCCTCGTAGATTGCTTTCTTCATATTTTTCTATAATACTCTTATTACATTTAAATAAGATTAATTATAGTGGAATATATTACTAGTAATACCATAATAGACTTTTTATTTTTATATTTCATTTTAAAAAAATTCAGTAACCACAGAGGATTCGATTAAACAAGGGAATTTAGATAATAGTAATTTGGACCTTACTCGCTGGTAGTTAGACAACTCAATCATCAATCATATCCTCGTCATTTTTTGATTAATTGTTCCTGAGTTCGTCTAGAATCTAAACTCTGAACCACGAATGTACAATTGTTAATTTCCAGAGGGATTTAATCGGAAAACCCATTAGAGTGTTGGTTATAAAGTTGCCTACCTTCCAACAACAAAAAGACGAATTAATTTAAGGGATGCATCACAAAAAAATCGTAATTCAGCTATTTAAGAATTGATTACTCTGAGTCATAAACATACAAATAGTATGTTTTTTTTTTAAATACAACCTCCAACTTTCCTAATCAATGGGTATATTTCCTTTTTTTTTCCAAAGGTATATCTGAAAGATTCAAGCCTCTAAGTAGGCCCGGGAATTATCTGCACTCTGCCTCACCCCTTGTCGGGGACCCTGGTTATTCCAAATATAGATTTTTTCATTTATTATTAATGAGTATTATGCAATATTTTTAAGGATTCATTCAACAGTTCACAAACAGTCAAAACAAACATTTCCCTTTAATTCCGAAACCCCAAAAAAATGTATTATCAATTTCAAATCCGTTTTATATGCCGAACCTTAACTTATCATGATACTAAAATAAGAACTAACATTTTTTAAGTTGCACTTTTTTATATTTGGAAATTTTCAATTCTAAATCTATTTATTTATTTATTCGGCATTTGTATGCCATTTTGGTCACCAGTCCAGTAATAACACTTTAACATTAACAGATGAAATTTGACTATAAATGAATGTTGTTCACACTTAAAACATTAAAGATTCTAAAATAAACGTCCTTTTTCAAGAAGATGGAGAAGAAATATAAGTGACGTAGGGCGCTCACTTTTCTTATCACTCAACCACTCTTCGAAAATTCTAAATCAATGATATAATTATTAAGATATTTGTAAACCAAAGAGTTAAAAACAAAATTGTTACTTGAAATCAGATCTATTGACTTAGAAAACGGCTGACCGACTTTGCAAAACCACTACGAAACACTTAATTCCCCGACACAATGGATTGTCGATGAAGTTTGTAGGACAACACTTGAGTAGTTGCAAGTTGAATGATGCGATGGTTTATTACCACTTCAGAAATATTATAAAAAATTTAAACACAGAGGGAGAGAGATAGATAAACAACTTGCATTTAAAAAAATGAAAACTAATTAGAAAATTAAGTGATAAAACTTTTTATTTTAATTTTTATTTAGTCTTTTCGACATCTCAGCTGATATAGACGAAAGATATATTCGTTTTTTAAGGGAGCCCAAAGTGTTATATGCTCATATAGGCTTTAAGGATTCTCATTAATTAAAAACGATTTAGTTCAGGCACATTTATTTATATCATTTGGTATACAAATGTTTTAAATAAATATTCATCGGACTGGCTGGGATCCGAACTCGCGCCCTGTGGCTTTAAGACTATCAATATTGACATTTGTCAAAACATGTACTCCCTCCCGAAAAAATTAAAAATGATCGAGGGATACACAAGCCTGCAGCAGGTCTGCATAGTGAACCTTGAGGGACACACAGATCTTTTTCGATGCTTTTCGCGTTTCTAACGCCTTGTTTTTAAGGCTTGGAAATTTTATTTACTACGTCAAAACGCCGTCAAGACGCTTTCAAAACGCCACGTATAGAATGGACACGCGTTTTGAACGCGTTAGAAAAGCTCGAGCGCCAGCTAACGCAAACGGCCGTGTAAAAGCACTCATTTAAACTCCTTAGTTCTGTTTAGCTTTTGAAGCGTTAGAAACTCCGATGATTTTATTTAAGCCATTGCCGAAAAGACTGTGTGAATGTATGTGTGAGTGTGAGTGTGAATGAGAAAAAGTGTGAATGTTTAAAAAAAAATAAAAATAAAAATAAAAAAAGCGTTAGAAACGCGCCAAAGCGCTCGTGTAGAATGGGCCTTAAGGTTATCTGATGTATTTATTTAATATATACGGTATTACAGGTATATACCGTTTTTATATTATATGAAAAAAGTTAGGTTATTTATTGATTTAAACCAGGATTGACATTTTGGTGACTCTGAAGTTCTTCGAAAAGTTAGTGTGACTTGAATCTTAGCTGCCTTATTTTTTTTAATTCTTTATTTAAGAATCAGGAAATCTCCAATGAGCAACGCAGCTAATCGTTTTTCAATTTTTATTTAAGTGTAAAGTGCCAGGGCCAACGTTTCGGTCGCATATAGGACCATCATCAGGGCCAAGCCATTGTCAAAATATTATTCCTCTTGGTCATATTGGCCAAAGAAATTATTAACAACGCAACAAATTCAATGACCAAATTATTAGAAATTAGAAAATTGAAAAACGATTAGCTGCGTTGGTCATTGGAGATTTCCTGATCCTTAAATAAATCATATTATCAGCTATACACCTCAATTAAATTTTTTAATTCTTGTTTCATTTAATTGGTAGTCAATGTATATATAATTTTTGTCGCTCAGGTCTAGAAACTATAAAAAGAGAGACTTCTACCTCTTTACGATGATCCAGAGACTCATAAAAATCGAATGAAAAAAAGAAGGTTCTACCACTTGGCCCCAGGGCCGTAAGCCGCAGTGGTAGAACATTCACCTCTTGTGCTAGCTTTCCGTTCCAAGCAATAAAAATTTTTCTAAATTATTTTGAATACTAATTAATTTATTTAGAAAAATGGAATCTAAACGGGAAATTCTGAAAGAGAGCTTAAATAAATTACGAAAAAACCAACTCTAGAAAATTAGAGTAAGTTTTACTTTCTCTTACCTATGTAAACAGTATATGTAATTTATATAGAGAGAGAAAGTATTGGATTCATGTCAAAAACTCAGTGTCGAGATTTTGATGGATATAGACGATTTGAGGTTCCCTGAATTCAAAAAAGTGGTTTTCGCGACATGGTCTGTCTGTGAACAAAATATCTCAAGAACGAAAGCAGCTATGGAGTTGAAATTTTGTATTTAAGTTAGGTACCCCCCTGGGACGAGACACGAAGCTTTTGAACAAAATCGGTCAAAAAGTACTAGTACTTTATTGATGTGCTTTTTCAGTTTTTTTCGATTTTCTCAAAATTCACTCCAACGATTTTCATATAATAAATGAATTATTTTTTAGATGCTCTTTAAAATGTATATTCTCATTTTACCATTAAAATCTTTTGAAGCAAACTTTACTCTTGCACTTTTTTTTTTTAAACCCTTTTCGGCTCCAGAGGCCATTTAGGGGTGATAAATTTATTTATATATTGAAAATACATAGTATCGGTGGCTACCGGAGGGCGTTCCACACGCTGATTGCCCGGGGTCACCAATCCAGAGCTTTCGCCGTGCTTGGCATCACTTAACCGCAACGATTGTGGTGACTGTTGATCTTCTCCGTTGCCAGGCCCCCCGGCCTACTCTTGTACTTCATAGGAAGATAGAAATGGTTGCCATGGTAACAAAATATAAATTTTCCCATGTTTAGAAATATCTTGAATTCTAATATATGGCGGAAACTAAATAATTATATCTCGACGCAAAAAATCTGCTGTGCGACCAGTCACACCAGATTTTTTAAAATTATTTGTAGCCGTTCCATTTTAAATCTCTCTGACGAAAATTGAAGGATAAAAATCATGACAACAATTGAATCTCGCAATAATAATGTTAACAATAATTTTTTTTGTTAAAAAAATTCTCTTAAGGAAATTTCCCAGAAGTCAGCGTTATATATACTTTAAATCATTTTATATTCAAATTTAATATCATGAAAAGATAATTTTACATTTACCTTTTAGATTAACGTAGATTTTGCCTCTTTCTAGAGACTGACAACACTTTCTCACCTGGTAAGAGAGAAGTTTAGAGCGACGGCGCAGGGGATTTAGAGACATCGCCTGGGGAGTCAACAATAAAATAGAGAACAATGAAGCTTAAGAGAGGCAGAACTCCCATGGAGCAGAGGCTTTTGTTTCATAATCCAAGGATTTGTTTCCAATTGTGCGGGGATGAAATTTATTTAAAATAATTAACTGCCAAATAATTTAAATAAATATGAATAAAAGTCCACATTAAAACTTTTTGTATAAAAAACTTAAATAAGTCAGTGTTTCTCTTTAGAAATTTTTCATAAAAATAAAATGTTTTTTTTACTTTCTCTTACCTCTATATATGTTAGAGAGAGAAAGTATTGGATTCATGTCAAAAATTCGATGTCGAGATTTTGATGGATCTTCACGTTTTGAGGTCTCCTTAATCCAAAAAAGTGGTTTTCGCGACATGGTCTGTCTGTCTGTGTGTCTGTGTGTCTGTCTGTGAACAAAATATCTCAAGAACGGAAAAAGCTAGGAGGTTGAAATTTTATATTTAAATTAAGCACTCCCATGGAACGTGACACGAAGCTTTTGAACAAAATCGGCCAAAGAGTACTAGTACTTTACTCCACTTTTTCAGTTTTTTTCGATTTTCTTAAAATTCGCCAACGAGTTTGATTAAGATTAAAAAATCAATTTAAATGCTTTTTAAAATGTATATTCTCATTTTGCCATTGAAATCTTTTTAAGACCACTTTACTTCATAGGAAAGATAGGAGAAATGGTTGCCATGGGAACAAAATATAAATATTTTCTCATACATATAGGCCATACGTAAATTTTACATCTTGAAATTCGAATGTGTCTTACTGCAGGAAACTAAATATAAGTCCTCACAAAAAAATCTGGTGTGACAAGCACAGAACACAACTTTCTCTTCCCGAAGGGTAAGAGAAAATTGTGTACTGTGCGACCAGTGACACCAAATTTATTTTTGACTCAGAGGTCTAAAACGCCGACAATCATCAAAATTTCGAATTTTTGCGATTACAATACTTTTTCTTTATATACTTCGGATACAAGAAAGTAATAAGGACTGCATTCTTTTTTTTGTTAGTGACTTTTTAACCTAAATGCAAAGCTGCTGGCTGCTAAGTAACAAAAAGATTAAATAAATATGACTCAAGTAGACCGACCATGTTTACATAGGTGATATTTTATAAATAATAGGCCTCAATGGCCAACCCCGAATTAGAGCAAACAGTTTTATGGGATTTAAAGTAAAAAAATATAGTATTATCTTAAGAAAAGGAACACATTTTTATAGTAAAAATTTTTTGTAGAGAGACGGTTCGAGTTTGTGGTGAGGTTCTTTCCTGGGTGGGAGACCCAGATATCAATTCATGGAGGTTTCCTGATTTGCCAGCCGTGTGTGTTGACTGTCTAAGCGAATATGAAGAAATCTGTGAGATGCCCGAAAGCGCAACTTCTGCACAGAGGTATCAACTTCTTCTTGAGCTAGTTTACGACAGGTAAGTTGGTCAAGTATTTTTACACTATAGGCCACAGATCGGCAAACTTTAGAAGCTAAAAAGGCTTTAGGGAGCTGTAATTTTGCTATAATACAGACATGACTATTTTTAGCATTATTTAATGAGAATATATAAGAATATACATAAGTAGATCACAATAATAATAAATATAGGTATACTGTAGATTGATTTTTTTTTTAACACACTTCCTATTCACACACACATACACACAGTCTTTTCGGCAGCTTAGGCCATTTAAGACTTTATACGATAACATTAATTATGAATATATATGGGGCATTCCACGCCAACTCGACCACTTTTGAACCCGACCAATTTGATTTGGCTGAAATTTTGTCATCTTTTTATACCCTATTGAAAACATGTCTGATAATTTTTTCAGATTTTTCGACACAGTCAAAAAAAGTTATAGCATTTTCAAAAAACATCGACTTTTTTTTTAAATAGGCCTAACCGTAAAATTGACAAAAATTAACTTATCGGGATGTTTTTTTTTTTTTTTTTTTGAAATTTTTGTCTTTAAATGTACTTTTCAGAAATAAATATGACAACATTTTACAGATTCATCTTGAACGTTTTTTTTTTTTGACATTTTCGGAAAAAAACAAAAATTTCGGGATGAATGACACTTTTTATAATTTTTTTTTTTATAAAAAACTTTGATTTTTTCTACAAAGGCTCTGAAAATTTCAGAGTGGGATTATTTCGCGTTCTATTTTTTTTTTTTTAATTGAAAAAAATTTTTTTTCTCCGCTTATTTTTCATGAGGGTGCTCTTAAATTCTTCCAGGACTGTCCGAGATTCTAGAAAATTGAAGAAAAATAATAATAATAATAGTTAGAGGTGATGAAAATCGAGAAAATTCCATTTATCCTGAAAAAATTAGAAATTAGTTGTGTATTCAACTACTAAAGAATTTGAAGCGTCAAGTAAAAGCTTAGAAACATGGGCGTTTCTAGGGGGTGCCGGGGGGCCTGGCCCCCCAGAAAGCTCCTTGCCCCAAGAAAAGTTGAGAAAATATGGGGCTTTCCAGGCCCACAGAAGGATAGCTGGTCTCATGGCCCCCCTTCAATTTTTCTTGGGGCAAGGAGCTTTCTGACCTTAAAAAAAAAGTCGATGTTTTTTGGCTGGGTCGAAAAATTTGAAAAAATTCTCAGACACGTTTTCAATAGGGTATAAAATGATGACAAAGTTTCAGCCAAATCAAAAATGGTCGGGTTCAAAAGTGGTCGAGTTGGCGTGGAATGCCCCATATATATATCGGGGTCCAGGCATTCCAAATGATTTAAATAAAATCATCGGACTGCCTGGGATCCGACCCTTGGTATACAAGGTAGGCGCGCTACCAACTACGCCAAGCCCTCAAAAAATAGTCCTGGTTTTTTTTTGTAGAAATAAAAATATTTTAAACTTTTAGGTAATTATTTGAATGGGGGCATTTTATATCAAATGATTAAAAATTGATCTTCATCTCTCCGACTTTTCTGTATTTTTTTTTTTTTTTTTGTGTTTAATAGGAGAAGAAATCTTTGTTGTAGGCGAGGGGGGGGGGGGCGTGGAGCATTCAAGGAGGAGAGAGTAATGGGGGTAATAATGATTTATTATATTTTATTTCCGTATTCAAATTAGCATTAATGTAGAATTTTTGTATTATATGTTTTTCTGTCCAAAGGAAGGAAGGGGAGAAGGGGTGCTGGTACCACTAGTAAATACAAATAATTCCTAGGTTGTTCTTTAAAAGCCGAAAAATTCCAGTTTATATAATGAATATTAATATCTAATTCAAATGAATAAGTCTAGAAAAAAATTTATATCAAATAATTTTAGAAAAAAAAAGTAAATACATTTATAAGGACTTGACAAATTATCAATATATTTAACGAATTTGTATGCTTATTTGGACGTTAAGCCCATCAACAAATAATCATACTAACAAATTTGTTTAAAAAAAGTAATGTGCAATAATCTATAAAATTCTCAAAACTATCATTCCAACAACCCTTAGTTTCTCCTTCGCAAACGATGCATAATAAATAATATGCTTAAGATTCAAAGGGTTAGTTTTGCATTTTTACTATCTCAACATACATGAAAATTGTATAAAAAAATAAATAAATACTAATCCACCTCAAGACCCCAAACACTCAAGAGAGATTTTTCGTTCCATTTCCTTTAGAATGTGCTACAGTATATAAGCTTTAAAGGTGATTAGACGACAAGAGCCTTGCCCCAAGAGAATAGGGTGTGCCACCATTAATCTTAAAAAAATATATATTTTTTTTTTCTCACGAGACACTAAAGTTAGTTCATTTTTCAGAATAATAATGTTTTTGGAATTAACATGTCGCTTTTTGGAAAATTTGCCTTCGGAAATACAAACTAAGGAATGTGAAAGTATGATGCGTAGACGAAATATACGGGCTAGAAGTCGCTTTATGAAGGTTGAAGGCAATTATGGATTAGCTGAACCTTTATCCGAGCTCTGGAGCAGAATGCTTGGACTTCGGGGATTTATTCTCCAGCAATTGGTAATTTTCAAAATTATTCTGTTATAAATGTGAACGTCAAATTTATATCTCAAAGTCAATAAGATCGGATTAAGAGTGAAGAGGGTTGACAAGGGCCTATAGAGAGAGTTATTTTGGAACGAAAAAACTATGAAAGCGTTTTATATGAATTCAAACTGACAAAGATTATTTAATAAAATTGTAATGGAAATAAAATAAGTCAGTTGCACTCACCCATGACTATAGATATATTAGGAAGAGGTGAATTAGGCCCAAGGGCGGATACAAGGAGGGGGGGGGGTAAATGGGGTAATTACCCACTCCCCGATATTTGAGAAAAATATTTTTTTTTGGAAAAAAAATTGTATTTTTAATATAAAATTTTAATAAAAACTAATACTTAAAAATTTGATTTGTATATGGGGCATTCCACGCCAACTGGACCACTTTTGAACCCGACCATTTTTGATTTTGCTGAAACTTTGTCATCTTTTTGTACCCTATTGAAAACGTGTTTGAGAATTTTTTCAGATTTTTCGACCCAGCCAAAAAAAAGTTATAGCATTTTCAAAAAACATCGATTTTTTTTTTTAAATAACCGTAAAACTGTCAAAAATTAACTTATCGGGACGATTTTTTTTTTGAAATTTTTGTCTTTAAATGTACTTTTCAGAAATAAATATGACAAAATTTTACAGATTCATCTTGAACGTTTTTTTTTTGACATTTTCGGAAAAAAACAAAAATTTCGGGATGAATGACACTTTTTTTTTAATTTTTTTTTTTTTTTATAAAAAACTTTGATTTTTTCTACAAATGCTCTGAAAATTTCAGAGTGGGATTATTTCGCGTTCTATTTTTTTTTTTTTAAATTGAAAAAAAAATTTTTTTTTCTCCGCTTATTTATCATGATGGTGCTCTTAAATTCTTCCAGGACTGTCCGAGATTCTAGAAAATTGAAGAAAAATAATAATAATAATAATAGTTAGAGGTGATGAAAATCGAGAAAATTCCATTTATCCTGAAAAATTAGAAATTAGTTGTGTATTCAACTACTGAAGAATTTGAAGCGTCAAATAAAAGCTTAGAAACATGGGCGTAACTAGGGGGGTGCCGGGGGGGCCTGGCCCCCTCCAGAAAGCTCCTTGCCCCAAGAAAAATTGAGAAAATATGGGGCTTTCCAGGCTCACCGGAGGATAGCTGATCCCATGACCCCCCCCCTTCAATTTTTCTTAGGGCAAGGAGCTTTCTGGAGGGGGGCCAGGCCCCCGGCACCCCCCTAGTTACGCCCATGTTTCTAAGCTTTTACTTGAAGCTTCAAATTCTTCAGTAGTTGAATACACAACTAATTTCTAATTTTTCAGGATAAATGGAATTTTCTCGATTTTCATCACCTCTAACTATTATTATTATTATTATTTTTCTTCAATTTTCTAGAATCTCGGACAGTCCTGGAATAATTTAAGAGCACCATCATGATAAATAAGCGGAGAAAAAAAAAATTTTTTTCAATTAAAAAAAAAAAATAGAACGCGAAATAATCCCACTCTGAAATTTTCAGAGCATTTGTAGAAAAAATCAAAGTTTTTTATAAAAAAAAAAAAAAAATTAAAAAAAAAAAGTGTCATTCATCCCGAAATTTTTGTTTTTTTTCCGAAAATGTCAAAAAAAAACGTTCAAGATGAATCTGTAAAATTTTGTCATATTTATTTCTAAAAAGTACATTTAAAGACAAAAATTTCAAAAAAAAAATCGTCCCGATAAGTTAATTTTTGACAGTTTTAGGGTTATTTAAAAAAAAAATCGATGTTTTTTGAAAATGCTATAACGTCTTTTCAGTCCAGTAAAAACAAAATATAGAAATTTATATTTTATTTATTGGTGTGGAGATGCTCGTTGATTGGTAAGGGGAAAAAAATTATAAAATTGTAATTTATGATGGGTTTATTATTCCTTATATTTCAAAGGCATATCAACACTTCAGATGCAACCTATTGTCACTCAAAATGGTACATTTGTTTGTATAGTAGAATGCTGAGATCGTAGCAAAGATTAAACTTTCAAGTTATCCAATAATTTTTTACTTTTTGCTACTTATCAGTATTCTGCTAAATATGTACAATTTTTAAATAAATATAGATTACCAAGATGGTTACTTGTCATATATGAGGGGGTGGTTCTCAAGAGGAATACTATTTAATTTTTGGAAAAATTGTGTTTTATTTTCTTAATATTTTAAAAAGAGACTTAAATTAAAACTTAAATGTTGTCATGACAAGTAACCACTTTAGTAATCAATATTGATTACTCATCTTATCCAGTTTCAAAACATCGTCAATGTACAATTTTGACCCAATAGAAAACAACATAAAATATTGTTTATTTTCTCCCATACCATATTGATTTCAAACGCCAGTCTTCCTCGGTGAGGGGGATGACAATTTCAAGAATGCCATTCCCATTACAATCAATATAATTAGTTGGTTATATTAATATTACTATTAGGCCTATACTTGGTACATGAAGACTATTTAATAGTATATAGGCCTATAATTATATTCTTTTGAACTTAACTTCAAATTGGCTAGAATAATATAATTATACAATTAAATTGTCACTGACGAAGACTGGCAGCATGAGAGGTCGAAACCAGCATTGATTGATGTGGGAGAAAAATAAATAAAATATAAATTTCGATATTTTGTTTTTACTGGGTAGAAAAGACATCATTCACCTCTCCCTAATAAAATAAGTATTTTTTTTTTTTTTTAAGGAAATGTAGGCCAAATTATTTTTAGACACATCACATGGAGGTTTTTATCAAATAACTTCTTTATATTTGCAAAACTTAAATGTTTTTAATATAAAAGACCCGTGGCTCAGAGAGAAGGCATTCGCTTCTCGTGCCCAGGGTTCGCTTCCCGTCGCAAGCGAGAAAAATTTATTTCTTTTGATTTGGGTACTAATCATTTGAAATGAATAGGGATGGGGGCTATTTAGCCTTAGATGCCGAAAAAGACCTTAAACAAATAAAATAAAATAAATAAATACAGTGAATTTCAAAACAATGATTTTGAACTAAAAAAATCTGCATTATTTTACAGATCTCAATTTTATATTAAAGCATAACGCAAATAGAAATATTATTTTTTACTTTCTCTTACCTCTATAATATAGAGGTATATATTATATGTTAATATATAGAGAAAGAAAGTAGGCTATTGGATTTATGTCGAAAATTCGATATCGAGATTTTGATGGATATACACGTTTTGAGGTCCCCTGAATCCAAAAAAATGGTTTTCGTGACATGGTCTGACTGTGTGTGTGTGTGTGTGTGTGTGTGGTGTGTGTGTGTGTATCTGTATCCAATTTAAAGCATAAAGGAATTGTACTAGGTGGTTGAAATTTTATATTTAAGTTAGACACCCCCCTGGAGCGGAAAATAAGGTTTTAAACAAAATTGGCCAAAGAGTACTAGTACTTTACTGATGCACTTTTTCAGTTATTTTCGATTTTCTTAAAATTCGCTCCAACGATTTTGATTAAAATTCAAAAATCAATTATTTTTTAGATTCTCTTTAAAATGTATATTCTCATTTTGTCAATGAAATCTTCTGAAGACCACTTTACTCATACTTCATAGGAAAGATAGGAGAAATGGTTGCCATAGTAACAAAATATAAATATTTTCCCATGTTTATAAATTTTACATCTTGAATTCAAATGTACTGTACTGTCAGAAACTAAATATATCTCAACAAAAAAAATCTGGTATGACAAGCTCAGAACATAACTTTCGATTACCGAAGGTAAGAGAAAGTTGTGTGCTGTGCGACCATCACTCCAGATTTTTTTCAAAGTTGATAGTAAATAATTCATTCAATTTTTTTTTTTAATTAATATTCCCGTCTAATTTAATTTAGAGTTCGTAGGTATTATTAAAAAATAATAAAATTAAAATCATAATAAAAAATAAATAAATAATTCGAATATATATTATCAAATTTGGGTCAAACTAAGAAAGTTTGGAATCAAAAAAATATTCAATTTGAATGACTTGACTATAAATGTGATTTCTTGTCTTTTCATCTAAATAAAGATTTCTATTGAAAGAAAGTTAAGTGAAAGACATCTTAATAAACAATAATTTTGAGATAAAAATCTATATTTGTATGATATTATAAGATAATTATATTTAGATTTAATTAACGGATAATTTCATGGATCACATCATTAGATATCTATTCTTCACCTCAGGCACTTTTGTTAATGATCTCTACGAACATTAATTTTCACTTGTTGAATTTATTATTAAGTTAATAATCATAATTATTTACGTTTATGTTTTAATTTACTTATTATATATCTTATTTGAAAGTATAATTTTAATTTCAAATTTAATAGCATTTATCTTAGCTGTTTGTTATGTGTTACAATTAGAAATAGGAATATTCAAAAGAAATAACAAATAAAATTAATTTTACGGGGCGTCAAAATATAATTACGGTCAGTCCTCGTTTTGCAATTGTATGGGTGTGTGGGTGTATGAAAACGCTAATGGCAAAGTAAAGATAATTCCAAAAGGTAAGCCTAAATGGAACCGTGTATTTGAAAAAAAAAATTGGTTTGACTGGTCGCACAGCAAACAAATTTATCTTTCCTTAGGTATAGAGAAAATTATCTGTGCTTTTCGCACCAGATTTTTTGTGTCAACATATGGATTGTTTTTTTGAAAGTGGTGTAAGTCCATTAAAAAAAAAATGAAATATCACATAATTTATGCTTAAATTAATGTAAATTTTCTATGATTAAATAGCAAGTGGTAAATTTCTTAAAAAATTCCCATGTTTTGTTCAATTGAAAATTGGTCAGTAAATAGATTTTTTAATAAACGGATATATTAACCTTTCATTTTCTCGAAACAATAGAAAACGGACTTACACCACTTTCAAAATAAACGGTCTATATGTTTAGTTTCCGCCGATATATTAGAATTCAAGATGTAAAATTTATTAGTATGGGGAAATATTTATATTTTGTTACTATGGCAACCATTTCTCCTATCTTTCCTATGAAGGATGAGTAAAGTGGTCTTCAGAAGATTTCAATAACAAAATGAGAATATACATTTTAAAGAGCATCTAAAAAATAATTGATTTTTGAATTTTAATCAAAATCGTTAGAGCGAATTTTAAGAAAATCGAAAAAAAAACTGAAAAAATACATCAGTAAAGTACTAGTACTCTTTGGCCGATTTTATTTAAAAGCTTCGTGTCAAGCCTCAGGGATGTGCGTAACTTAAATATAAAATTTCAACCTCCTAGCTCTTTTCGTTCTTGAGATATTTTGTTCACAGACAGACAGACACATAAAAAGACCATGTTGGTAAAATCACGTTATAAAGTTTTGATAAGAGAAAAAAATATCAGGAAATTCAAATTTATTTATTTTTTTAAAATTTAAGTTATTTTTCGGCATATGAGGCCATTTAGATTCCATCCCTATTTATTTCAATAGATTGGTGTCCAAATTCACTTGAAATAAATTTCTCGCCTGGGACGAGTTGCGAGCCTTTGACCTTTGGCATCTGCTATTGCTCTACCTCTGAGATTCAAATTTAGGTGAATATTTTAATTTTTACTCATTAGTAGATAATTTTAAATTTCTTCCAAAGAACGGAAAAGGAAATCCGCCAGCCTTGTTTGAAAACCAAATGGTAGAAAAAACTAATTAAATTTCAAGAGAAAATACATATTTTAGACTACCGGCTGATTATAATTAAATTGATGTTAACCATCAGTATCTATGGAGAAGTAAACCAAACAAACCTTTAAGATATCAAACGCATTATACCAGTATAGTTAGTATATCACTAATTAAACAATAAGCTTCCTAATGATATACCTACAAAAAAAATAAAAATATTTTCAAGTATTTACAGAAGGTATTTACATGTCCTTTTCCTGGCTCTGATTGTATAATTTTGACTGCTTATATTTTCACTTGGTGACAAAAATTAAACTAATTTTTAACAATAGAAAAAGCAGCGGACAGTCAGGAAATTATTAATTATTTTTGGCATAATTCGTGAATATGCCTAATAAGCATATCTGCTCAGTTTTCAGAATTTAATTAATTCGGTTTAATTGTAAATACAGTTTAATCGAATTAATGCTCATCTCTTATTTTAAATAATGAAATTTATTTTAAAGGGACAATTTGTACGAAAAAACAATGAAACTCCTTGTAGTCCAAAAATGCAAGTTACAAAAATGTATCGAACTTCAGAAACCCAATACTGTTTATCGGAAATTGATCAGAACGATACTCTTTCGTCATGTGGTTCTTGCTATTTGACCCGAACTATCGTCAGAGAGATTTCAAAAATCCTTTGTGGGATTCCCGATTACAACCCCGGAATCGATTTAGGACCAAATCCCGGTCAGCATTCTGTCCTGGCAAGGTGAGGTGCGTATTACAAATAATCCGCAATATTCCAGTTTATTTTTATTTTATTTTTGAAAGTTTTATTTTATTGAATGCATAGAATAGTTCAATCCAACTTTTTTTAAGCTCTTTTTCGACATCTGAGGGCATTTAGATCACATCGTTATTTATTTCAAGTTTGGTAGTCAATACATATGAAATACATTTTCTAACTTAGGGAGGCAAGCAAACCCGGGATCCCAGCAACGGGAATTAAGAATTTCTTACATTTAAAAAAAAATGCATATAAATAATTAGAGCGAGATTAAATAAAATTTCACTCTGGCAAATTCTGTTTGTAAGCATGAGTTTATTTTACTTTTTATTTTGTTTAGAAAAGTGTTTGGCGCCCCTCGAGGCTAGGCACTCCGGGCGACTGCTCGTTTAGTTCCCCGTTCCCTATTATTGAGTAAATAATGAAAATGATGGATTGAACATGTATCCTGGAAGGGGAAAAAAGAATTAATTGCTTTCCAACTTTTCCTGTGTAAAATTCATTGAAACGAGGTAGAATTTCATTAAAACAGAGAGGAGAAACATGAAAAAAGAGAGAAAAGAAAAGTTGAAAAAGATCGACTATCTCAGTTTAATTTTCTATCTAAAATTTTGTTTGTACTTTTTTTAGCGTCCTAATCAAAGTATCTCTTCTTAAATTTATCATAGGGATGATGTTCGAGCTAATCTCTTTTCGCTTAGTGACTGGGGTGCTGCACAGAAGCTTTTAAAAGCAGCCACGGATGATATAAAAAGTACAGTGTATCGTTACAAAGTTATGACTGACAGTCATTCAGATTTACTTGGACAACTTGACAATTTACAAAAGCTTCATGCCAAAAATGTGAAAAAATTAGAAGCTGATTTTCAAGATTTTGCCTCACAACTAAAAAAACAATTAGAAAACGGTAGGTAGGTTTTTGAGGTATTTATTTATTTTATAATGAATGTTCAGATTCTAATGATGCAGGTATATTGTCTTTTATAGGTTTTATTTATTTTTGTTTAAGAATAAATGGTATTTTTTAAAGGGGTATGTTATCTCAAGTAAATCTTTAGAAAATTAAAAAAAAAAATGTTTAAAATCGGGTCTGACAATAATAATGTGTGACCGTCCACATGAAAAGGTACCAAATCTTCACCGGAGTCAACAATGAGTTTTTATGCTTTCTGTATAGAACACATCCTGTTGAGCAAGCCAGCATTTTTAGAATATTTTATCATTTCTTTGGAAGATATGAATTTTTAAAATTTTTGTTATGAAAAACCTAGTTTTAAGAAAAATGAGTTTAAAGTTTGTTTGGTCCCTTTTCTCTTCTCGCACCTTTGTCTTGTTTTTTCAATTTTTTAAATATAAAATACATCGATTTTGATGAATCGAATATTTCATCATATAAGATGAAAAACTAGAGAATCGGGATCAATAATAAAAAAAAAATCGATTTTTTTGAACATTTTTAGTAAATCTCCTGAAAGTTTAGCCCAGTGATAATTTGGTACCTTTTCATGTAGACGGTCAATTTTAAAGAATATAAAATATTATTAATTAATTATTATTATTATTACTGTTATACTGCTTTCTACAATACTAATCAAAGAAATACATTAAATTCTTTTTTTACACGGGGAGGGGGGGAGAGGGGGAGAAGCGTTCTTAGAAAACAGTGGAAAAAATTCGTGTAAAAAAAATACAAGTGACATATAAATAGTAAATTAAATTTGGAGATATGTTTCACAATATTAAAAAATCGTGTTACTTGAAAAAACTCTAAATATTTTCTCAAAAAAAAAAAAAAAAAAAAAAAAAAAAAAAAAACGAGCAAAAAAAGTAAACAAAAACAATTTATTTTTAGTACAAAAAAATTTAAATTAATGTACGTGTACAGTGAAAATTCAGTCCATAAAATTTCTTTTTGGGATTTGTGTAAAAGTTTTTTTTTTTTAAACAATGCAAAGTTTCACTTATTGGGGGAATAGTATTGTTATTGTAATAATACAATCAGGGCCGGAGAAAATTTTTTCCGTGGAAGGGAGGAGTCAAATGATTCGAGAGATAATAAATTTTAAAGAATATAAATTATTTTTTATAATTTATAACAGTATTTAAACACCATATTTCTCTATTTTTTAAATCTTTTCTGTACTGTCTGTGTGAATTTTTGAAGACTCGGAGGGGGGGGGGGGAATCTCCAAATTCCAGGAGAGGCCCTGGCTACAGTCCTGAATAATATACATGAAGTTGTGTTAAATAGGGGGAAGTCTGTGAGATTAGATCTTTTAAAAACAAACTACTTTTTTGAAATCTTTCAACCTTTTAAAACCAACTGGTACGTAAAGATAATTCCTTTTGAAATAAACCCATACAACTTTTATATCTTGACAGCAGGAGAAGAAGGAGTAGGGAGAAAAGGAGTTGCAGGATTTATAAATTTAATTTATATTCGCTTTAAAGATTTTTCCTAAAATTATTAATTTTTTAGTTGAGTCAAATAAAAAAGAAGTAGAAATAAAATATGAAGCTGCTTTAAACGAAATAGAGACAAAAAAAAGAGAGCAATCTGAACTTGAAAGTCAACTCAAAAAATCAGGTGAGACGCAATACAATAAGTCTTTATTATTAGGTAAACTACAGAATTTTGTACTAAAGTATTGTTTTTTTTTTTTTTTTTATTCTGCTGACTTGCATTTAAAAGAGGAAGATTATTTAAATTATATGAAGACTTTCAAACAATTCGAAAAAGAGGCTAAGGAGCGAGAAGAAGAGTTGATTTCTTCTATTCAAGCCAATGAAAATGAATTGGAAATGGAACGTGAGAGGGCCAACAGAGCCGAGTCGCGACAGAGGAATTCTGAGAGGATCAACCTTAACATCACCGAGGAGGTTTTGTCTTTTAATTAGTTGCTCTTTCAGAAATTATCCAATTATAAAATGCCTCTTTGCTTCTTTGTTCTTTTAAGCCCTTTTGAAAATATTAGATTAAAATTAAAATTCATTTACTATACAAGTTTAAAGAAAATGTTCACTCAAGTGAAGCAATTAGGATGATCGAAAGCAACCAAAAGAAAATTAATTTATTCAAATTTGAGAAGGATTAATATTTTCATCTTTATTAAATTATTAATTTGACCCCCGTTTTATTAATTGTATTCACAAAATAAAGAAAGGACAAAAAATTGGCCTAGAAGAAAAAATGCCAGTCTTAGCTGGGATAATTTTTGACCGCCATCTACTTAATCAATACATCTAAAGCTCAGGTGCGAAGAGGTAAAAGAAGATTCTCCTTTCATTGAATTACTAATGAAGGAATATATTTTATATAAAAGAAATTTCAAACAAAATTGAATTTTAATTACACAGGGGTTAAAATATATATTTCTCAACTCAATAAACTTGGAATCTTCCCGTGGAGTCTTTTTCTATCAAGTTCAAGAGTAAAGTGTGCTTCAAACATTTTTGAGGGCAAAATGAGAATATACATTTTAAAGAGCTTCTAAAGAATAATAGAATTTCGAATTTGAATCAAAATCGTTAGAGCCAATTGAGAAAAAAAAAACAACTGAAAAAGTGCATCAGTAAAGTACTGGTACTCTTTGGCCAATTTGATTGGAATTACTGGAGATGCTTGCGACATGAATACTTAGCTAAGTATAAAATTTGAGTATCGAAAATAAATTAGTTTCGATTTTGGGTTATTTTGTTAACCCACATTTATTAGATTTATTGTGAAAAAATCTAAAATTCAAGCTAATCGGGTAAACCTTTCTTTTAATGGCAATTTCGAGAAAAGCCATAAAATGGGCATTCAAAAGCAATAAAATCTCTTTCAGAAAAATTTTGATAAATATTGTATTTTGATATTTTAACTCGAATAAGACATTTGGAGAATTTAGGATTTTTTCACTATAATTTTAATTAATTTCAAGTGAAATATCAAAAAATGTGTGTTAAGGGAATTACTCAAAAACAAAAAGACTCTCGATACTCAAATTCCCTATGCCGCAAGCTCTTCTTCTGTTCTCGCCCTTATTATCTCCGCGTATGTCGCAAGCATCTCAAAGAATTTCAATCAAATCGGCCAAAAAGTACTAGTTCTTTACAGATATACTTTTTGATTTTCTCAAAATTTACTCAAATGTTTTTAATTAAAATTCATAAATCAATTATTTTTTAGATGCTTTTTTTTTAAACCCTTTTCGGCTACTGATCTAGGGATTCGACTTTTTTATACAATTTTTAAAATACATATGGATGGCTACTGGGGCGTTTTACACGCTCATTGCTCGGCATCGCCAATTCCGAGATTTCGCCGGGTTTGGCATCGCTTAAATGCAAAGATTCTCTTTAAAATGCATATTGTTTCTACTTTCTCTCTACATATATTATGTAAGAGAAAGAAAAATTTGATTCAAAATGCCAATCAATATCTTCGAAAATGAAAAAAATCAAAAATTATAATTTTTTTAATGATGCTAATCAGGCTTGAGAAAGTTTAAAAGGGAGATGATGACTACTAAATAAATGTTGAAATTTCAAATTAGTGGAAATAGCTATCACTTATTGTGGTAGCGCATCCTGAGGAGCGGTAGATAAAAAATAGTTAAGGGTCATAGATCTAATTTTTTGGCTTTTGAAATGTTATTGTCTTCAAATATAGATGTAAGGGATGGAGTCAGCCAAGGAAAAAAATATAAAATAAATTTTTCTGTCCATGTCTAGACTGTCCCGAGGAAGAACGTGATATGCGCTCGAAAGAAAAATTTGTTTTAAATTTTTTCCTTGGCTCACTCCATAATATATTTAATATAACCAGTATAATAATTATTTAGTGTCTTTTTATTTTAAATGTTATGTATTTGTTTTAAATATTATTAGCCAAAAAACTTCATACCCCCCCCAACCCCTCCCTCCAAAGAATAAATCTAAATGAGAAACATTAAAATTATATCAATTCTAGTTAAAATCGAGTTTAACAGAAGCTCAAATGAAAGCAGAATTATGGACAAGATTGCAACAAAAAAATGAACAACGTTTAAATGTAGGAGTACAAACTGATTCAGGTAAAGATCTCTAAAAGGAACATATAGGCTGTTTTTTAATTGAAATTTTTTTTATAATTAGAGGGTAAATCTGCAAAAGAATATCAAATGGAACTGAGCAAACTTCGGGCCAATCATTGTTCCTTATTAGGAGAATTAAATGAGAATAGAAACACCATTAAGAGACTGGAAAAACAATTGAGGGAGAGTCAAGATCGAGAAAATGTCCTTCTCGAGTATCCCGATATTAACGGACCCATCGGATACAAAGGTGAATAAATCTAATAAAATAAATTCTACTTCACCAATTTATTTTTCCAAATTTCTTTTCAATGGCGGGTATACAAGTTTTTCGGAGGTAGGGGTAAACCAATATTAAATGATTAATATTCTATCTAGTTAAAAGGTTGCGGTTTCAATGGTCGTTACATCTACAATGCACCGCCGAGTATCAATGCATCTCCTATGATGATAAATCAATAATAATAGTCATATAGGAAGTGTATTGAAGTCTTGATGCACCACAATGACCAGTGAAATCGCTGTTTAAGACGGAAAACAATAGGCCTTTCTGACTATATATTAATATTAGGAGAATTTTTAATTATAGACCAGAATTTTGTATTAAAGATAAATTTTTCTTTGGCTGGAGACTGTGTATAGTATTGGTGATGGGTAGGCAGCCAGGATTAGAATAAAAACGAAATTTTATCTCATTCTACTCGTCGACGTTTCGTGCTAATCGCCCCTTCCTCAGGACTGAGCAGGTGTCAATTATAACAAAGAGATGTCATTTGTTGTGATTTAAACATTTTTATTACAATGTGAAATTTTAAGTAGCAAGTATGCTTCAATACAGGGTGTTGTTGAAGCAAAAGTCTCGATTAGAACAACAACACCCTGTATTGAATGAAAGCATACTTGCTACTTAAAATTTCACATTGTAATAAAAATGTTTAAATCACAACAAATGACATCTCTTTGTTATAATTGACACCTGCTCAGTCCTGAGGAAGGGGGCGATTAGCACCCGAAACGTCGACGAGTAGAATGAGATAAAATTTCGTGTTTTATTTCTAATCCTGGCTGCCTACCCATCACCAATACTATTTTGTATTAAATATTTATTAAAAATATATAAATACTGTACAACGTTTCGACTGCTTATTCTGCAGCCGTTGTCAAGTACTGTGCACTCGTTCCGACTAGTGCAGTATTTATTTATTTTTAATAAATATTTATTACAAAAATGTGGTCTATAATTAAAAATTCTCCTAATAATAATATTTCAAACCACAAAAGCTTTAATAAATATATATTAATATTTAATAGATAGGTAAGAGAGAGTTAAAAGTCAACAATTAACTAAATTTTAATAATTTCCCTCGAACGAATTTTAACAAGTACATACTCATTTGATAAAGATCTTAAAACTCTATGCCATTTAAATTGGATTTAAAATGAATTTTGGAGTTTAGGCTTCCACAGTTGTTATCATTAGTAAAAGAATTTGATTTTCGGTTCCCTTCAGGAAAGATTATAAAGGTTGTTACATCTGTGACAACCTTTATAAACTTAGCTGAAATGTACCTGAAGGAGACAGAATGAGTGGCCGAAACATTGTAATTTTTACAAATAAAGCACAATTAAACCGAAAATCAAATTCTTTTACTAATGGGTTTAGAATGATTTAAATAAATTTTTACCAGGCTATTTAGCACCCGAATCCACACCTCGTCTTTGGTTATCAATATTGGCGAGAAGGCATAGATTGTATTTTACAGAAGTTATCAATTTAATAAAAATTAGTTATTTTTTAAGCCCTAATTATGCCCGGATCCTAGGAAAGGGGACTGAGACTGGCTACGCAGAGTGCAAATTTTCTTAATCCTGACTTAGACTGGCCTCTCTTTTTCCCTTTCCCCAATTTATTTGTAAGCCTACAATTGTTTTTCTTTTTTAATATATAACGAACAACTTTTTTTATTCTTTATTCCGTTCTGATTTTAAAACAGAGTTAGGGGAAACAAATTAATGCCATTTTATCTTTCTTTCACTTTTTAATAAAAATGAAAAAAAAGATGAAAACCATTTTTTAAGTAGAGGTACATATAAATAAATTAAAATAAGTTTTAAGATGATTTGCTTTCAAAAATGATTTGGCAAATTTAAATAGAAATAATTAATATATTCCTTTCACTTTTAAAAAATCTGGAGTAAATTTTAATTGATGAATTTTTTTTTTATAGTAAAAGGGGATCCCATTTGTGATATGGAAGGACAAATCAAAGCAAATGAACTTCGTATTAAACTGCTTATTGATCAAAATAAACGAATGGAACGAACAGTTGCAAAATTGAAAAGTATTAGCTCAAAACAAAAAAATTGAGTACAGTTTAAAAAACAAAGAAAGTTATTTGTAAAAAAAAAAAATCAATTTTGAAAGTTGTGTATTAAACTAATATTGAATCCAAATTTAAGAAAATAAATAATTAGTAAATAAGATATACTTTATTCATTATTAAGTTAATAATAATCTTTTTTTTTTAAATATTTTATGGTCTTTTTCACTATCTGTGGTCATTTTGACCCTGTTCCTAATTATTTCAATCAAATGGTAGGCAACATGAGCCAGATATCTTGTTAGAGGGGGGGAGGGGGGTGGGGGAACCACTCGTTAGAACAAGAGGGGGGTATGCAATTAATATATACAAATATTTATTATTATTTTTAATTATTTTCTTTAAATAAGCTCACTGAAAAAATCACAATGGAATCACAATGGAAAAAATATATATTTCTTTTTAAATGACAAAAAATTTTCAGAACAAGTCAGGGGGAGCTTTGTCCCACTCCTGGCTACGCCCATGGGGTAGCCAATTCAATTGAATAATTGGAACACGAGTTGTTTAGCAATTATTAATGCGTTAGCCAGAGCTTATAGATTAGCCACGAGCCCCCTACCCCCCTCAAAAAAATACAAAAAATATTAATACTCAGAAACTTTTCTTGAAGTACATAATTATTCCATACTGATCTCTTACTCTTACTGAAATTATTAGATAATTTGAATTTAACAATATATGCAGTGGCGTAACCAGGGGGGGGGGCGAGGAGGGGCGCGCGAGCCCCCCCCCCCCGCCCCAGGCGCATCGAGCCCTTGGCGCCCCCCGAAACCGGCATAGGCGCCCTACGGCCTCTAAGATATAGCCCAGCGAATGTGATTTTATCATATTCTTTTCATCGATTGTCTTAAAAAATTGATTGTTTTCTTTTAAAATTATATTACAACTTGAATTCTACTATTTTAAATGAATTTAATTCCAAAAATAATAAATAACGTATATAGAGGCTTTATAATTAAAATTTTTTTTATTTTGCAATATATAAGCCTTAATTTGATGTTTTATGGCTGTGGAGATTTACTCAGGATTCGTATAAGCCTTAATATTTAATTTTTTGAAATTCAAAACTTTTTTAAGCATGAAGGAATTGAGCTATGAGACTGAAATGTTATATTTAAGTTAAACACCCCCCGGGACCGTGAAAATAAGCTTTTAATCAAAATCGGCCAAAAAGTACTAGTATTTTACGGGCGGGTAACGGGCCTACGGGCCAACCCGTACCTGTGCAGGGCTCTAATCGGGGGTTCAGATCCCAGGCAGTCCGATGATTTTATTTAAGCCATTTGGATACCAAATGTCAAAGTCAAAGTCTTATATGGCCTAAGTTGCCGAAAAGACTGTGTGCATGTGTGTGTGTGAGTGTGAGTGTGAATGAGAAAAGTGTGTTAAAAAAAAAAATATGGGGAATGACTTCCCCGAGACTTTCTCGTATATTCTTTTGAAATTATGTCTGGGTGTGTGTGTGTGAACACGATTGCTTAAAAACCAAAGCACCTAGAAATTTGGTATCCTTATACTAAAATTGTAGATTTCTATCAACTTTTGAAGTAAATACGTCACTTGGAAGTAGTACTTTTCCTAATAAGTTTTTTTCAGAAATTTCGAAATTTTCAATTTCTTTGTTATATTATGTAGGAACTGACCGAATATTCGGTTTCGGTTACGGTTTCGGCCAAAAATCCTGGTTTCGGCCGTAGTTTCGGTTTCGGCCAAAAAGTAGCCGAACCTTTCGGCCGGCCGAAACCTGAGTCTGAAAAGATGGGATGAGACTTGTATGCAAAAAAAAAGGTTCAATTATTTGCAAAAGCGGAAAAGAAGCGGAAAAATTTTTTTTAGTCTCCCTAAAAAAAAGGTAAAATGATTTTCACAGGAGGGGAAAAAATTTTCCGCAGCTCGAAAAAATTTCAAAAAAAAAAAAAGTAAAATAATAATAATTTTTTATAGGAAATACAAGTTTCGGTTTCGGTTACGGTTTCGGCCGAAACTAAGATTGAGGCCGAATATTCGGTTTCGGTTTCGGTTTCGGCTGAAAATCTTGTTTCGGTCGGACCCTAATATTATGATAATAAATACTCAATTTTAAAAAGTTTTTATTCTTTGTTATTTTTCCGAAAACTGAATAGTTTTTGAAATAATCACAGAAGAAAACGACATTTTTCGTAAAAGCAAAGAAAAAAAAAACAAAATCATACAGGTGTCATTAAAAAACATGTAAATATAAACAAATTCATTTGTTTCACAAATTCGCTGAGGAAATTACAGGATGCAAGAAATTTGCCCGCCGAAGACGAGCAAGGGGGTCCAGGGGGCGGAGCCCCCAGGAAAACCGGCGCCCTAGTTGAGCTTCGCCCCCCCGCCCTCAAAGGCTGGTTACGCCGCTGAATATATGAGGGAGCGGGCAGCAAGGATGTAAGCCTCTACGAAATGAAACTCAAGAGTAGTGGAGACAGTTTCGGTTATAATTAAATATCGACATCCTCAGTCCATTTTCGAGAGTATGCACCTCAAATGCCAATGCATTGAGCCAAATGTAGAGTTGTCAATTTGTGGGTATTAATGCATTGGCATTTGAGTGCATACTCTCGAAAATGGACTGAGGATGGCGATATTTAATTATAGCCGAAACCTTCGCCACTACTCTCGAGTTTCATTTCGTAGAGACTTACTTCCTGGCTGCCCGCTTCCTCACATATCGTTGAAATACAAAAAACCACTTCACAAATTTTCATTTAATTTGAATTTATTTAGAGGTAATTGATGATTTGTGCTGCACTCTTCTGATAAATTTTAAAACTAAAATTTTTAGAAGCCTTCACAAGATGGCAGCACATATCAGTAATGATCCTATGCTATTTGATTTATCCGCCGACCCCGTACCGCGGGAAATGGCGAAGATAGAAGAAGAGTTATTTTTTGATTTGTGCTTATAAACATCTGATGTGACAGTCGCACAGCACCCAACTTTCTCTTCAGTAATTGAAAGTTGTGTTCTGTGCTGGTCACGCCAAAATTTTTTATCAACTTATTTTATTTAATAATTGATTTATGAATTTTAATAAAAATATTAGGCTTATCTTAAAAATTAACAATTTTTATGACTATTTATTTGACAAATTTAATTTTTAATGAAAGAAAAAATTCAAAAAATTTAATATATGAATTCATATTTAGGGAAGGGTAAAACTTCAGAGCGAAAGGCTTTATTTTTTCAATTATCTATCTAGTTGCAGGGGCGGATTAAAGGGGGGGGGGGGGGGGCGAGGGGGGCGATCGCCCCCCCCCGAGAAGAAATTCACAATGTTATAAAAACTAGTAATCTAAAGAAATTATGATTTCCGGGCTTTAATTTCAATTGAATTTGTTACCAATCAATTTAAATAAATAGGAAAGGGGTTTAAATGGCCATAGAGTCCTTAAATAAAAAAAAATATTAAAAAAAAAACCGCCCCCCGACAAAATTGCATTAATCCGCCACTGTCTAGTTGATGTACAAAACTTAGGAGGTATCTGGTAAATAAAATATATGAGGGTCTTATGTAAGATAAATTTTTTATTGGCTGGCACACAGTATAAAATGTCTGCCTTTGTATATTAATATATATTAAATATATAATTGATGTTTGATTGTAATAGAGCTTGACAGTACCTCACGCATCCGCTTTTTCTTTTTGAAATTTCATAATAAATTCATTTTATATCACAAATCCGGAGAAAAATTACAAAAAAAAGCCCAAACTAGATTCGAATACTAAAACAAAAAAAAAAAAATCTGGTGTGACTGGCGCACAGCACACAATTTTCTCTTACCTTCGGTAATCGAAAGTTGTGTACTGTGCTTGTTACACCAGATTTTTTGTGTCGACATATATTTAGTTTCCAACAGTAGGTTACAATTGAATTCATGATGTAAAATTTATAAACGTGGAAAAATATTTATATTTAATTACCATGGCAACCATTTCTCCTATCTTTTCTATGGAGTACAAGAGTAAAGTGGTCTTCAGAAGATTTCAATGACAAAATGAGAATATACATTTTAAAGAAAATCTAAAAAAAAAATAATTGATTTTTGAATTTCGTTAAAGCGAATTTTGAGAAAAACGAAAAAAACTGAAAAAGTACATCAGTAAAGTACTAGTACTCTTTGGTCGATTTTGTTCAAAAGCTTCGTCCCCACGTCCCATGGGGGTGCCTAACTTAAATATAAAATTTCAACCTCCTAGCTCTTTTCGTTCTTGAGATATTTTGTTCACAGACAGACAGACAGACACACACACAGACAGACCATGTCGCGAAAACCACTTTTTTGGATTCAGGGGACCTCAAAACGTGTATATCCATCAAAATCTTGACATCGAATTTTTGACATGAATCCAATACTTTCTCTCTATATATATTAACATATACTGTATATAGAGGTAAGGAAAAGTAAAAAAAGTTCGAACGAAAAACAGCTCCCCAGTTGAGCTTCGCCCCCTCAGTCCTCAAAGGCTAGTTACGCCGCTGAGTTACATATTTATTATTGAGCACATCTTTCGTCGCTCTTTTAGATAAATATCCAAGCTCGTCTATTTAATTTCGTTGCAAGAATCCAAGTTTGGTGGAGGACATTTTTTCTTCTTATTTTCCCAGCTTCAGTTATAAATTTATTTTACTGTGTAAAGACACAGACTGTCTTTTGGTGTGAAGAAAGTGAACGCGCCTAGCCTGGTGCAAAGGGAAGCAGGTGACTGTGGGGAAATTGTTTTAAAGTGAATATAACTAATTGATTTATATATATTCAATATAAAGAAGATATAATCTATGACTTGCTCATCAAAATGTTTCCCACATTTATAGAATAACTTCTCATGTCATGTTTTATAATTTTGAAACATGCTCCACAATTGTATAATTTGATGCACTGAGGATGGATTGCGTTTAGGCAATCGGAAATATTTGCCAATAAATTATTTTAATATGGAAATCAGTTGCTGGTTTGTTTTTTCCCATAATATTTTGCTGGTTTGTTTTTTCCCATAATATTTTAAAGTGTTAAATAGTTTTTGATATCAATAAATATGAAAGTTGGGCCAAACGGCTGATGATCTGGTGCAAAGGGAAACACACTGATGCCTCGGAATGGCTGGAGATTCTGGATTTTATTTTGGGAGGCTATGGAACGTTTGGCCCACCAACAAATAAACATACTTTAATTATTCTGAATCGTTCTAGATGTATAAAATATTAAATAATTATGTTGATGCTCAAGGTTTTTGGGTTTCGAGCTTCAAAAAGAACAACACAAGTAATGAGCTGTTTACATAATGGCACCGGTGTCTCATTTTTTCTTTCTCTCCAATAAAATTAGTGAATAAATTATAATAATCTAGGTCTACAGGATCTTTCTGTTGCTCCTTGGATGTTTATAAGAAAGGAATGAAGAGAGAATTCTTCTTTATTCTGATAATAAAAATTTCCTTTTTTTTTTTGTATTAGTTGAATATTTTTTGTTTCTAGTGCTATCCATTAATTGGGAGTTACATTCTGTTGGATATGCTCATTTTGATTAACAAATTTTATACATAGTATTTAAGCATAATCATTAATAATATACTCTGTAAAGCGAAAAAAAGTAGAAAAGATTATTATAAATATCAATATTATTTTTTTATAGTTAGATATAAGATTACATACCAAATTCTTTATGAAAATTATCATTCATCATTCTTAT